>JAESUZ010004388.1:0-97500 GCA_017311185.1 Proteles cristata cristata
AGGTCATGATCTCACAGTTCATGGGTTCGAGCCCCGCGTCGGGCTCTGTGCTGACAGCTCAGAGCCTGGAGCTGCTTCAGAGTCTGTGACTTCCTCCCTCTCTGACCCTCCCCTGCTCACGCTGTGTCTCTCTCTCTCTCTCAGAAATAAATAAAACATTAAAAATATTTTTAAACCAAAAAAGAAAGAAAACCCAAGCGCAACTCATTTCATTAATCTTCCCGGGTTTTCGCACGATGTCCCGAACGTTTAAATCCTTATCAGTTCACGCGAGCGCCTGGCGAATTCCGGCCTGTGGGTCAGATCACACTTGCCATCTGCTTTTGTTGCACGGCCGTGAGCCAAGAGTGGGTTCCACATTTTTAAATATTTAATAAAGTTCAAAGGATGGATAAAATCTTGGGACACGACATTTTATGGGCACACGGCCAGGCTGATTCGTTTATGTATCATCCGCAGCTGTTTTCTCACGGCCATGGCGGAGCTGAGCAGCGGCCGGCCCACAATGCTGAAAATATTTGCTATCTGGCCCCGAACGTTTGCTGAGTCCCGGAGCAGGAAGCTAGTTAAGCAAACCCTGGCTTTGGAGCTCGAGGGGTCTGGGGAAAGAAAGAGGCGTAGGTAGGGTGTCATCCATGCATCTGGGCTTTCTTGCAAACAGAAGGAGACAGGACAGGAAACCACTCACCCATACATGAGAAACTGGAGATTCAGGAAAACCACAAGGAAGGCAGGATCTTTGGGGATTAGTAGAAACTAGAGAAGTCTTGGAAAGGAAGGTGCATCAGTAACGCAGGGCCTGTTTCTCCAAGGTGGGTGAGGTGGGAAGTGCAAAGGAATGGGCATTTGGATTGGACTCAACGTCCCAAATCGACGTTTCTCTCTCCATTGTCATGATGTGTCCTCAGCCTCAGGTCATTCCCTAATTGTTTAAACCTGAGGACCCTTTCCAGCCCCAGACTTGAAACAAAGGGGCCATGGTTCCTGACTTGATGGGCAGCGATAAGAAGACAGAGAGGGGCACCTTGGGGGCTCAGTCAGTTGAGCGTCTGACTTCGGCTCGTGTCACGATCTCAGGGTTCATGAGTTCGAGCCCCGCGTCGGGCTCTGTGCTGACAGCTCGGAGCCTGGAGCCTGCTTCGGATTCTGTGTCTCCCTCTCTCTCTGACCCTTCCCTGCTCATGCTCTTTCTTTCTCTCTCTCTCTCTCAAAAATAGACATTAAAAATTAAATAAATAAATAAATAAAAAGAAGACAGAGAACAGGTGTGTGTTCCTCTGGACAGAATCTACCCTGTGCATTCTGAGTTTCCACCTTTAGGGGAAATGTCACATCCCATGAAATGTGTATCAGAAGCCAGTCAGCTTCCTGGAAAGTTATTTCATGCCTCCTTCCATTTCTTGCCCATTAGAGCCTAAGGAAGCTAAATTATGTGCTAAGAGCAATGGAGAATTTGGTTAAGATTGCAGAAAGAATTGTAAGTTGTAATATTTATGAAACCACAGTTCTGGTAGGGTTTTAATGCTTTGGGGTATATATATATATATTTGAAAGGGCCTCTGTGTTTGAAAGCCAATATTTCTTGTCTGAGGTCTGGAGTGATTCTGTGAGAGAGGTTTTGCAGTTAAGGTATTGGTTATGAATGCATATCTATGGGTGGCCAGGCTCCAGTTTAAATACTTTCAAGTGTTACAAAATCTTTTTTAAAATGTTAATTTAGTTATTTTGTGTGTGTGGCAGAGAGAGAGAGAGAGAGACAGAGCATGAGCAGGGAGGGGCAGAGAGAGAGAGGGAGACATGGAATCCCAAGCAGGCTCCACACTGTCAGCACAGAGCCCGACGTGCGGCTCGAATCCTTGCACCACAAGGTCATGGCCTGAGCCGAAACCAAGAGCGAGATGTTCAACCGACTGAGCCACCCAGGAGCCCCGGATGTGGTGTCGTTTAGTGTGAATTTTCTCATGTTAATAGAATATGCTGAAATTTGGCAAAGGACTTTGTCAATGGGAAGGAAGGAAGGAAGGAAGAAAAAGAAAGAAAGAAAGAAAGAAAGAAAGAAAGAAAGAAAGAAAGAAAAAGAAAGAAAGAAAGAAGGAAGGAAAGGAAGGAAGGAAGGAAGAAAGAAGGAAAGGAAGGAAGGAAGGAAGGAAGGAAGGAAGGAAGGAAGGAAGGAAGGAAAGAAGGAAAGAAGGAAAGGAAAGGAAAGGAAAGGAAAGGAAAGGAAAGGAAAGGAAAGGAAAGGAAAGGAAAGGAAGAAGGAAGGAAGGAAGGAAGGAGGGAGGGAGAAAGGAAGGAAGGGGGAAGGAAGGAAGGAAGGAAGGAAGGAAGGAAGGAAGGAAGGAAGGGGAGACCGAAAGAAGGAAGGAAAAGTCACCACGTGAGAAAGGCAAGTAAGGAAACCATCATGAGCACAAAGACTGCGAACAGAACTCTTCTCTGTTGCAGGATGAGATTCACGGGGCCCAGGGTTCCGTCGTTGGTACCATGAAGCCAATGGAACCACCATGTTGTCTCCTGCCTTAAGGTCCTAAGTGCAGAGTTGTAGGTGACGTGTGAGGCCACCGGGCCCACAACGCTGCTCAGAAAATAACCCGGAAAACGGCCAGAGGAAGGTGAGCAAAGAAAGGGAAACAGACACCAGAATGCGGTAAGTGTTGTCTACAACACGCTACACACCCCCCGAAGGAACAAAGCAATAGGTGAGTCGTGTTTGTGGGTTTCTGAACAGCTGTCCCTTGTGTTTGCAGAGCATGTGGCTGCTTCATGTGCTCCTGCGTGACCGCCAAGGTCTGTTTGTAAACAGAGCAGAAAGCCGCAGGGCTGGGGCTGTGTGGTGGGAGGGAGGACCCTGGGAAGAGCGGGCCGCAGGAGCTCAGGTCTGCTCAGAGGACACGCCAGGGGGAGGCACGGAGCCCTGGCCCTGCTGTGACTGCACACAGGCCACGCCTCATCAGGACGGCTCCCCTGATTTCCCGAGCTGTGCTCAGGCCTCACCCCAGATGGGAACGTCCAGTTTGACAAGCCCGTTTGCGGGCTGCTTTGGTGCCTCATCCCCTCCGTGGAGGGGAAAGGGCTCCACAGACTCGCTGAAGGAGCCGGAGTCTGCCGGGGGGTCTGATGCACCCGGAAAACCCATTCCTGAGTGTCCACAGACCCGCAGAGCCTTGGCGACAATAAACAGCATGAATGAGAGCGAGGGTGAACCCAGATGGGCTAATCCTGCAAGAGATGCGAATCCTGCAGGTAAGCCACTGATTCGTGGGCTGGGTGTGTGTGTGTGTGTGTGTGTGTGTGTGTGCGCGCACAAAGGAAGCGATTCCACAAAGCAAGAGGGGGCTGAGATGAGGGACAAGGGTGGGCATGTGGCCGGCAAGCTCCCTCTGTAATTGCAGCCCCTGAGATTTAAGGGCACAGGAGGCGAATTTTAGGATAAAGATGGCGGAAGCCCTCATGAACCCCACAGTGGGGACATAACTTGCAGGATGCAGAACGAGGTGCAAATGCAGACACGGAGGAGGAGAGGAGCCTGTAGAGGCTGGTGTGGGGGTGTGTTTGTGGGGTGGCTGTGTCCCCACACCCGGGGGACCCCTGGCTATGTGTCCAGAGGAGGTTTCGGTTGCCTCATCTGAGGAGGGTTGCTATTGGCACCGGGTGGGTGTGGACCAGGGATGCTCCAAATACCTCACGGTGCTCAGGATGCTCACAGCAGAGATGGTGCAGCCCCAGAGGCTGGTAGTGCTGAGGCTGAGGGGCTCTGGGTGACATCCAGCAGGTACATTCCTGCCTTCACGAAATGATTGAAAAATCGAGCAAAGACACAATGACCGGAGAAAATGCAATCAGAGAAATGGTATGTGCACACATGTGTGTATACACAGATGAATATGTCGTATATAAATATAAGCAAATATATAAGTATAATAAATATGCAATAAAATGTATGAAATATGTACATAATTTCATTACATATATATGATATATACTGTATGAACATATGCATTCATATATAATAAAATATATGCTATATGTAAAGTCGATAAAATATGTATATAAAAATGTGTACAGATATATATAATATAAATAAAATATGTATATACAAACGTGTATGGATGTTATACTATATGTAATAAAATATGTATATACAAATATGTATAGATACTATTATATAATGTAAGTAAAATATGTTATACAAACATGTATAATGTAAACAAAATATGTTATTACTAATGTGTACAGATAATGTAAATAAAATATGTATACAAACTTGTAGAGATACTATTATATAATGTAAATAAAATGCAGATACAAGTGTGTATGGATGCTATACATTATATAAATAAAATATGTATATGCAAACATGTACAGATACTATTATATAATTAATAAAATATGTATATACAAACCTGTGCAGATGCTACGCATAATGTAAATAAAATATGTCTATATAAATGTGCATGGATACTATTATATAATGGAATTAAAATATGTGTATATAAAATGTATAATGTTATATATAATATACATAAAATATGTATATATCAAATATATGTGTTATATAATATAAATTAAATATGCACATATATTAGCATATATAAATATAATGTATAAATAATCAGTTTTTGGCAGAGATAACAAATCCACTTGCATTTTCAAACTGAACGGTGTTACTGATAAAAGCAAAGTAAATACAAGGAAGATGGCTATGATAGATGGACAAAGAAGGCCCTCTTTCTTGTGACCCATCCCATCAAGAGGTGCTTTATGTCCCCACCGTTGAGTGGAGGCTGTCTTGTCTCTTGTCACATGCAAATCAGGGAAATGGGAACATGCAGTTTCCAAAAAGACAGCCCACTGTGATGTGGGACATAAAAAGCCTTTTGTTTGCATCACCCCATCCAACAGCCAGCCACTCCCCACAAGCAGGGCCATCTGCCTGATGACCCACTGAGCACGGATGCATGAGTGACCTTGGCTGACCCCTGATGCCGAAATCCTCAACCCACAGAATTGTGAGCTCAGCAGTGATGGTTGCACGAAGCCACTGAAATGTAGGGTGTTTTGTTACACAGCCAGAACTAACTGATGCATTGGCAGGCACCAAGGCAGACCCGCATTCTCCAAGAATAAAGAGAAAGTGAAGTCACCGAGGGTGAAACAGAAATCAGACGCCATTAAATGTCTCATCAGCAAGATTATCTGTGAAGAGACCGTGGAGCAAAGCCCTCCACTTTCAGTGAGAACTTTTCTTTTTTTTCCTCCTCGTGGGTTTCCAAAGTTGTGAGTCAACAGAAGGAAGAGTTTGGTGTGCAGGCATTAGCATTCGAGGCCTCCTTTCTGCACACAATACAAGACAAATACTCGATGCATTCCAGACCATGAGGAAGAAAAGGTATAGAATTAATCCATGGGGATTAGAGTAGACAGGTGACTCCCAGAAAAATGTTACTGGCAACACAGTGCAGAGTGAGATGTAAGAATGGGATCCAGAAGATCTTACTGACGGGGTGAAGGACGTTGCTTTGTCAATAAAAGGAAAATAAGTAGAAAAAACACACTGTTTGGCTGTGCCCATTAAGTCTTAATGTGAGGCCATTTCTAAAGAAATATAAGAAACAGTTCTCTCTGGAAAAACAAAACAAAGACAATTCTTCATTGTTCAAGGCAATTCTGAAGGGGCAGACGAGAAAACTCATTGCAGATTCATTAAAATCTTTTTGAATTAATCATGTTTCAATTAAAATCATTTCCTCACATTGGGTGTAGTTTTGTTTTCCTCTTAAAATGACTTTGTTTCACCAGATAGAATAATTTTTCTCAGGAGAATTATGCCAAGACTTTTTTAAGCTTCAAATTGTTTCCCTTTTATTTGGTTTTAATGCACCGTTTTTTTAAATGTTTATGTAGATATCAAATTACCCTTATAATTTTATCCAAGAAATAACTACATTTTGCTCTTTGAGAACCTAAGCTTCTAAGACATATTATATAGTTTGTAAAAAATCAATATTTTCATATTCTTTTAGTTTTTACTTAGCAGCATTACTTATGAAATAGTATCTTCTATTGTGATGTGTGATATTCAGTTTGGATGTCTTTCTTTCCATTAAATTATGTGGATTTCCTTTCATTTTTATTGTAATTTTAATTTAGAGAGAGAGAGAGCACAAGCAGGGGAGAGGACAGAGGGAAAGAGAGAGAGAGAATCTTTTTTTTTTATAAACTTTTTTTTTTTAATTTTTAATGTTTTATTTATTTCTAGAAGAGAGAGAGAGACAGCGTGAGCAGGGGAGGGTCAGAGAGAGAGGGAGTCACAGACTGAAACAGGCTCCAGGCTCCGAGCTGGCAGTCAGCACAGAGCTCGACGCGGGGCTCGAACCCACGAACCGCGAGATCATGACCTAAGCGAAAGTCGGACGCTTAACCGACTAAGCCACCCAGGCGCTCCGAGAGAGAGAGAATCTTAAGCAGGCTCCATGCTCAGCTCAGAGCCAGATGTGGGACTCAATCCCATGACCCGGGGATCATGAAATGAGTTGAAATCAAGAGTCAGATGCTCAACTGACTGAGCCACCCACGCATGCAAAATGGATTTTTTTTTCCTTTTTAAAAATTCTTAACGTTTATTTATTTTTGAGAGAGACAGGCCATGAGTGGGGGAGGGGCAGAGAGAGAGGGAGACACAGAATCCGAAGCAGCTCCAGGCTCTGAGCTGTCAGCACAGAGCCCGACGTGGGGCTCAAACCCACAAGCTATGAGTTCGTGACCTGAGCTGAAGTCAGATGCTCAATTGACTGAGCCACCCGGGCGCCCATATGTTTTTATTTTAATATTTGTTTATATTAATATTTAATATTAATAATAATTAATATTAATATTTAATATTTCTTTATATTAAAATAAAAACATTAGCTGTCACCATCTCTGGGTGAGGCAATGAGGGACAATTAAAAATTTCTTCTTCTACTTTTCAATTTCCTGAATTTTGTCTCCTGTCTTATTATTTTCTAGTTAGAAAGTGAGTAATTATCAGGCCCAAGCCTGCCAAACTTTCCATGGTCTTGGAAGGGGTAGCCTGTGGTTGACCGTTGGATCAGAGTCTGGCTTCCATTCCGCAGAAGCTATTGGATAGGCTGATATCCCCTTCCTGAATTAGTAGGTCTATACAGACAAGGCTTGGGATTTGGAGAAATGGGAGCCCCTCCCTCAGTTTTAGCAGAAACGCGTGGAAAGTAACCAGCCTGACACATTCACACAATGAGGAAACACACCCGAGCCCTGGACCAGAGCCCCAGGCATGCACCGGTCAGGGTGTGACTTCCTCCGAAATGTTAGCTTTACCCACAGACAAGCTTCCCTCCTGGTCCTGAGATGTAGATTACACTGTCCCAGTGAAGTATGGTGATGTCCAGAGGTGGCAGAAAAAGGGGTCTTCTCGTTCTGTGTGTCTTTTCAAACAGAAGGGAATTTCTAGGAGCTCCCTGGAAGACCTAACCTCATGTGTCTACAAAAGTTGTGCTGTATACCTATGCTCAACCCACACAGGATATAGACCATGAGACCAGCCGTGCTTAACTTGATACCATCAGCATTTTCCCCAAATCCTCCTTGTGAAGGAGGAATGCAATCCGGCCACAACCTGGGCTCGGTGAGAGGAGATTGGATGCAGGTTGGCATCACGTGTTTAATAAGAGTACTCTTCTCTGCAATCACTGGACTCAAGAGCTGTGAGTACCAGGATCTTTTTTTCTAGAAGACATCCAGTCGACTGTTCCTCAAGGAATGATGGTCGTCATGCAGAGGGAATACGGGTGCTGTCATCTTCCCGAGTTATGTTTTCACAGTGCTTGTATCCGGTAATCCATTTAGGTTGACCGGTGGTCCTTATCCTTGAGGAGACCTGGAGTTGGGGGAGACAGCCGGCTCTGAGGTCAGGAAGACAGGTGGGTTTTCCATACCGATTTCTCTACGGTCCCATACTTGCATACAGCATGGAGAATATAAATTTTTTTATCAGTATTATCGTTGGCTAAGGATGGTGGAGAGCTCATCTTGTCCCAAGTTTGGAAGAAAAGGCTTTTCTATGTGAAAAGGAAAATCCCCGTTGAGAGAGAGGAATAAGTGCATAAACTTTAACCCTTGAACAAAGTCTACCAACGTCAAAAACCCTGCAAGGAAATCCATGTTTGTCTGTCCATCCATGTTTGAGATTACATTACACAATTACTTCAATATTTCAGGTACGAGGGCACCTGGGTGGCTCAGTCGGTTAAGCCTCCAGCTTCGTCTCGAGTCATGATCTCACAGTTTGTGGGTTTGAGCCCCACGTCGGGCTCTGTGCTGAGAGATAGCTCAGAGCCTGGAGCTGCTTCGGATTCTGTGTCTCCCTCTCTCTCTGACCCTCCCCTGCTCACACTGCACCCCCTCTCAGAAATAAATAAAACATTTAAAAATGTTTTCAAAAAGAATTAAAAAATATTTTGGATATGAAAATTACTCGAAGGAAAAATTGGATTCTGTCATTGTCAGTGAAATTAGTCCATCTAAGTTACATAACTGTGGTAGCTACACATTGAAATCTGCATTTCACTTTCCCTCAGTGGCCACATTGATATATGGTAGAGATCACCACCTCACTGGGGCACCTGGGTGGCTCAACACAATCTAGGGCACCTGGGTGGCTCAGTCAGGTGAGTGTCCAGCCCTTGATGTCACCTCAGGTCATGATATCACGTTCCATCATCCACTCAAGCTGTCCTATGAGACATATGTGTGGTATGGTTAAGACCCAGCGCCATCATGGAGATGATAGGGGTTAGTTGGTTATTCATTGGCTTATTTCTCTGTGGTTTCCTCCCAAGAGAAATAATTACTTCAATTAGCGTAATTGAGGCTTTCCACTTCTCTACTAAATATTCACTTAATGGTACTTCTTTTTGAATTACAAAAATGTTGGGTTTATAGAGCCAGGACAGCTAAATTGCAGGTTTCTCTTCTTTTTGAAAAAGAAATTAATTTTGATCTGAAATGAAAGCATTGTGCATTTAAACTCAAGAGAAAAAAATATGTGGAATGACTCATGGTTCTTTGGTGTTGGTACAATTCATCTTTGATTTCTTTCCCAGCAATATGGTGGCCATATTTTCCCAGTCCAACTGGGATTTTGAAATGCCTAGGAGGGTGGAGAGCAATGGGGAAAAAGACAGGCATTGAAACTAGGAACTTCATAGCTCATATTGGTTCTCTTGTTCTAGAGCGGATCGTTTCTATGCCCCTGACTTTCCCGACCCCATTAACCTCTGTCTCCTCATCTACAGAGTGAGGACCATTCTATCTGCATTCTACTCTTTGCTGTAAGACGTGTGAGTTCGCTTTCCATAAATACGAGTTCCCATCCCTTCTTTTTCTTTCCAAAGTAGGAGAGAGTTCTTTGAATCCAGGCTGATCTGAGACGTTCTGGCCACATGGCCCCCAAATTAGTGGCTGCTCTATCTCCTTGTTCAGGGAAGTGAGTCTGGATGAAGACTGGAAAGTCATGTACCCTTTGCTCAGGGGCTAGGGGACATCTCATAAAGTGGCTGCTGATAAAAACTCGGTACGTTACATCTTGTGCTTGAGGGCAGGGCCGCGATTCTCACTGGACCCAGAGAGCTTGGAAATGGGCAAACGTCCTTCAGTGTTAGGAGAAAACTCTAGAGTTAGGAGAAAACTCTAAGTCAGACAGGGGTTGCTGCCCATGTCTTGGCCACTAATAGTGGTAAGAAGCGGTCTCTCCACCAGCTGAACGGGTTGCGAGATCTTTGATAAAAGTGAACAACTATTATGATCATGTAATGTGCACTTAACAGAGACTTTTGTGTATTGGCCATAACAAATTTCTGCTTTAAGTTTTCCCATTCTTGGCCATATTCATGTTTGTCTCTTTGGTTTGGTAGAACTCCAACCCCCTCCCCGGGAAGACCCATAATAGATTTCCAGATGATTGTATGCATATACTTTACATATGTGTGCATGTACACACATATGTAATGATTGGTGAGGATTAATGCTAGGTACAGTATTTTAAAGAACGTATTCTATTTTTTTCTCTCTAGACCATATTGTTTTTCCTTCTGAAATCATCGCTATTTAGCTAACGTGACCGCATTGATCATGCCATTAAAAACAACACATCCAGTTCATGCAAAATAAATTTGGAGAGCCAGCTGGTGAAGCTTTGGTTGCTTTCTTTTGTACTCTCTCCAGAGGGAAAATAAAAGGCTGGATGAGGTGTGGTCCCAGAGGTCTTCCCACTAATGGCCTCGTCCTGTTCATTACCACCCACCGGGTCTTCAGCCAGCAGCCCACAATGCTCTGGCCACCCTGGCTCCATCCAAACCACCGTCGTTCCATCTGCTGTGCTCAGCACAACCGCCTGGTCCTTCTGGCTTCCTCAGTTCCTCTCTGACGTCGGAGCGTCCGGGGTCTTTGTATGCGTGTTAACACTAGGGCTCCGTCCTGGCGCTCCAGGCCTCCCCAGTGGCCTCAGATGCACTTCCCCGCAGACAAAGAAAGTGCTTTTCCAAAGCAAACAGCCGTGAACCTTGACTTCACTGCCATTCTCCCTGGAGAACTTGGTATTTACTCCTGAGCCCAACTTCCTTGCCCATCAGAAGCCAACCGTTGCCCACGTGCAAAGTTTCTGACGATGAAGTTAACATAACTGATTGGGTGGGTTTCCTACAAAGGAATTGACAAGCAGAATAAACATTTCAAATGTCAATAAGAAGAAGAGGAGGGTCTTTTGCAGGGTATTAATGGTAAGATTAGTAGTGTCTCTGATTATGCAGTTTGGTCTCAGTCTGCATTATCTTCTGAGCTCACAGCTATGTATGTATGTATGTATGTATGTATGTATGTATGTATGTATCTATCTATCTATCTATCTTCTATCTATCTATCCATCCATCCATCCATCCATCATATTATCTATGTATCTATGCATCATACATCTATCTGCCTGTCCATCCATCCATCCATCCATCTATTCATCCATCCATACATTCATGCATTCTTCCATGCATTCTATCTATCTATCTATCTATCTATCTATCTATCTATCTATCTATCTATCATCTATTATCTGTCTATCTGTCTTTTCATCCATCATATCATCTCTATCTATCTATCTATCTATCTATCTATCTATCTATCTATCTATCTATCTATCATCCATCTATCAATCATCTATTATCTAGCATCATCTGTCTACAATTAATATGCCATTCCTAGAAGTTTCAAAGAGGTTATTGGGAAAGTTGGAAGTCTTCTGTCTGCTAACCAGATAATTTAGAATAGGATGGAAACTGCCTTAGTAACAATTAAGAGGGAAGCCTGCGTTGTTGGAAGGAAAATAAAGGGTAAAATTCACTTTGTTCTGGATATAATGCATGGGCCATCATTACTCAAGAAAGAAAAATCTCTCTTTTGATCTATACCTTCATGTCAAATGCAAACCTGCCTTTCAATCAAGCATACCTGTCACTAAGCACCCTGTGAACTAAACTCCCAGCTTGCCAGGGACCTGAACCTGTCACACACTATACATCTGTCACACAATGGTTTTCTCCTGCCATTCACAAGGTTGGAATTCTCTCTTATATCTGCGTGGATCCTGATGCTTCCTAGCAAATATCAGGGTCAGCATCTGGATAACAAGTACCTGATGCCAGGCCATTTGTTTCCTAAGGCCATCCTCAGCTTCACTCAGACCCTTCCCCCAGCCCCTCTTACAATCCCTTGCAGCATCCAACTCTGAATCCAAGCTCTTTTTTTTTAAATGTTTTATTTATTTCTGAGAGAGAGAGAGAGAGAGAGAGAGGCAGCATGAGCAGGGAAGGGTCAGAGAAAGAGGAAGACACAGAATCTGAAGCAGGCTCCAGGCTCTGAGCTAGCTGTCAGCACAGAGCCCGATGTGGGGCTCGAACCCACAAACTGTGATATCATGACCTGAGCCGAAGTCGGACGCTTAACCGGCGGAGCCACCCAGACGCCCCTTGAATCCGAGCTCATGAGCTCATTTGAAATCCACGTACATCATGACCTTTCGCCTCTCTGATGGTCTTCCTTTATTTTTACCTCCATGTTTTTCCCTACCAAACACCTGGGACTGGTTTAAACCTACTTCCTTGAAGCACGCCCGAGAAATCTCTCCCATATTCTCGCTTTCCCTACTCTGAAGCCATATCCCATGTGCTGAGTGCGAACTGATGGCTAAATCCTTGTGATTACCTCTCTGACAATGTCTATATTTTATCTCGGTTTTAAAAAAACTTTTCTAAATGATTCAACAAAGACAATTTTATTTTCTGAAACATTGATGGGACTTAAGTGTTTGTTTATTTATTTAGAGAGAGAGAGACTGTGTGAGCAGTCGTGGTGGGCAGAGAGAAAGGAAGAAGAGAATCCCAGACAGGGCCTAGGCCATCAGCACAGAGTGTGAATTTTGCTAATCAAACGGAAATAGCAGTTTCTCATGTTGTGGCCTTGATTTATGTTTCCCTGAATGAACAGAGTGGATCCTCATATCAAATGAGTTGGGTCATGTGCCTGCCCATCTCGAGTGGATTTCCTCCTCATTGATTTCACCAAGCCTCCTCACGGCTTATGTCTTTCCTATAAATGGAAGTTTTATATACATGCCCTAGACATGCATCATTTGAATGCTTTGTTTAAGAAGGCTCCCATTTTCACTGTGTTTACGGCATCTTTTGATGCACAGAAATTCTTCATTGTAAGCTAGTTCACATGGTGTTTTCTTCAGTGGTTAACATTTTTGTTTTAAAAGATTCCATCTTGGGTCCAAGGAGAGAAAGATTTTTTTTCTGTATTTTCTTGAAAAAGTTTAATTTGAATCCATCTGGAGTTGTGTGTGTGTGTGTGTGTGTGTGTGTGTGTGTGTGTTCATATGGTTTTCATTTTTTCCATATGGAAAGCCAACATTGCAACATGCTTTATTGGGTCGCTGCGTATTTACTGACTGATCAGTCTTCTTTCTTCTGTTGTGTTATTTCACACATGCTGGTCGACCCGATTCCAATCCTGGCTCCTGTGGCTGTTTGCCTGGGGCTTTTATCTGACCGCTGAAGCCTGGTAGACACATCAGAGGCAGGCCACAGTGCTGGGGCCTTATGGCCTTCGGGGAACAGCCCTCACATAAGGAATGACAAGCGGTGATGGGTAGGTACCAGGGCCTCCTTAGCCCACAGCTGGGATAGCTCTGGGGCACATTTGACACTTTCTCCAAAGCTCTCCGCAAGATTGAACCCCAGCCATCCATGCTGGTGACCTGCTTGAAAAGTATCCCATTCATTGCTGTCTCACCCTATTCGTTTTTTGTCTCATGTCCCCGCTTCCTGTTGGTGCTCCTTCCCAGAATCAACTCCTGACTAGAGTTCTTGAGGGAAGGTCTTATTTGGAGGAAGCACAGTGTAAAAGGGTATATGTGTATCTCTCTCTCTTTCTCACACACACACACACACACACACACACACACACACACACATCCCTATCTACTATAACTATCTATCTATCTATCTATCTATCTATCTATCTATCTATCTATCATCTGCCTATGTACCTATTATTTCTGTGTATTGATGTATATATGCATCTGTCTATTATCTATCAATTTTCTATCTATCCAGGTACATTATCTATTATCTATCTATCTATCTATGTTTCACCTACCTATCAATATTTTCTATGTACATATGCAAATATGTATGTATGAGTGTATGTATATATCTGTCATCTATCTATCTATCTATCAATCATCTATCTATCAATCATCTATCTATCTATCATCTATCTATCTATCAATCATCTATCTATCTATCTATCTATCTATCTATCTATCTATCTATCATCTCTATTACTGCATTCACCAGGAGTTCTCTCTGTTCCTTTATCTACACCCAGAACTTCCTTTCTGTCTTATTAGCATTTTAACTACTGCAAGATGTGGTTTAAAAATAATATTTTGTATAGCATTTTAGTTGTGTTCAGAGGGGCAGTTTTCCAAACTGCCTGTTCCTGTCATCCATCTCATAAGAATTTTGGACTCAGGCTCTGTGAAGGACCTTATTCGTGATTTTTGTTCAAAATGCATTTAATCTTGTGGGGCCTGGATGCCTCAGTCGGTTGAGTGTCTGACTTTGGCTCAGGTCATGATCTCATGGCTCATAATTTTGAGACCCATGTTGGGCTCTATGTTGATAGCTCAGAGCATGGGGTCTACTTCTGATTCTGTGTCTCCCCCCTCTCTGCCCCTCCCCTGCTCACTCTCTGTCTTTCTCTGTCTATCAAAAATAAACATTAAAAAACTTAAACACAGAATACACTTAACCTGTCCATGCAACATGGGGGAATTAACCACATTATGCTAGTGCATCTTCTTACCGTAAGCACGGGATATCCATGCATTTACTTTGATGTCGTATAACAGATTTCAATATGTGTTTACAAGTTTTTGCAAACAGGTTTTCCATATTATTCAATAAATTTATCCTCAAGTGTCTTAAGAGGCATTTTCCTGTCCTTGTAAAAAGATTTTTATTATTTCACATCATTAAATTGATAGTATATGTTATATTCACACTGAAGCTATTATATATATTTTTTAAATCCTGTAGAAACTGTTAATATCTTTATATTGAAAATAGTATCTGTGAACAAATATATTTTTGTCTTACTCATCCTCCTGCCATGAATTTCTCTCTCTCTCTTCTCTAGAAGTTCCACTAGTGTGTTGAGTACAAACAGTGGTAACGGGAATTCTGCTCTTATTACTGACTTAAAGAAAAGAATTCTAAGAGATTCCCATTAAGAAAGACTTTTGCTTCCAGTATCTTGAAATAAACTTTGATTGCCCTGGATTTATCCTTTCTCAGATTCTCTGGTCTAGTGTTTGGGCTCCAGGTTATTTGGGGACCAAAAGATGAATAAACGAATATTTATTTTTCTGTCTTTTGCATTACTCTATATTTTAGAGTATGTTGAACATTTGGTAGCACTTGTCTATAAATAATTTGGGTCTGCTGTCTTACAGATGCAGACATTTTTAAGCGGTGATATATATTTTTTATTAGCTGGAAACAGATCAAATTTTCTACTTCTTGAGATTGTTTTGTGTTTATGTGTGTATTTTAATGATACAGGCCAATTTATCTCTTCGTATTTCCTGGCACCAAAATTTAATGGTCTTTTCATCTTGTTTCAACCTGTGTTGAGCCTATGATTATGTTCCTGTGTTCATTCCTAATGCATTTCTGTCTGTCTCTGTTTTTGTAAATAACGTTTGGTTGGCACACAGCCATTGTCCTCCTAAGCCTGCATTCACACCACAATGGTGGACATGAGTCATTACTCATTTCGGGAAGACTGTGGCTGCAAAGGCAAAAATATTAACTGTCTGGCCCTTTACCCGAAAAGTCTGCCGATTTCTCATGTTTTTATCGATTTCTGGTTTTATCTTTTTTCTGGCATGTTCATTTAGTTTGTTTACGTTTAGTGTACTGATTTTATCTAATTCCTTACGATGGATACTCAGTTCATTAATTTCCAACCCGTACTGTTGAGTATATGTATTTAACACTCCCCATTTCCTTCCCCACACTGTGTTCTTACTCCCTTCTGTTTTGTTCGGGACCATTTCTATTCTAATTTAGTTCCCACGGATACACAATTTCTAAGATCTTTTCTTCTTTGACCCAGGAGTGACTGCCAAGGTTAGGTGTAAAATTTGGGAATGTGCTTCCCCCCAGGAACACGGACTCCATCCTGTTAGCTTGAGGTTCCCTGGGATCGCATTATTCATCCCGCAAAACCTGGGCTTTGGGGGAGTCCAGGTGTCATTGTCCCATCCCCAGGTACAGCTTCTGTCCCATGGGCTTAGTAACCAGACATAAGTGGGGCCGTAGACATCCACCCTCAAGGCAGTGCACTGGTCTGGCCTTCTCCTTGTAAGATGCCACTTCCTTGTAAGATGCCACCTCTTCTCTTCCTGTAGGGTGCAGCCTGGGGAATGTTTGGAGACACCTCTAGACTTGTCACAACATCGATGGTGTACGGAACGCCATTTAGAGGACCTAGTTTTGCAAGAAGAGGGTTCCTCAAAGCACATAAGCGATCATAAGGGCGCCTGGGTGGCTTAGTCGGTTAAGCATCGGACTTTCGCTTGGGTCATGATCTCACGGTTCATGGGCTCAAGCCCCGCATCGGGCTCTGTGCTGACAGCTCAGAGCCTGGAGCCTGTTTCCGTCTGTGACTCCCTCTCTCTCTGACCCTCCCCTGCTCACGCTGTCTCTCTCTCTCTCTCTTAGAAATAAATAAAAAAACATTAAAAAAAAATCTTGAACACAGATAGATGGTTGACTGCTTTTTCATCTTTCTACTAAGTGAGATCATTAAAAAAAAGTTAAGCCTCATCCAAAAGTTAAGCCTCAGCATTTCTTAACATAAGAGCAGTTTAATACTCAAAAGGTCAGAAAGAAGTATTCTCTGAATAATATAATGGTCTTTCTCCAAAGATCCATTAACAACATGACCCTTGCAAGGATGAGTGGATAGACTGATAACTGGCTAATTAGAGGTATTTATTGTCCTTATTTTGTCTGAGGTCAATGAAATACTTATCTCAGCCTGCCTCAGGGCAAAGAAGAGTTACCGTTTGATATTAATCAACCACACCTAGAGCAGTTCAGGGCATGTAAGATATTTTTAGCAAATACATTGATATAATTGGACAAAACTGAGTTGGGCCTTGTGAGAGACATATGTTGTATGTGCTGCTTATAACAAAGTCAAACTGGATGGCTTAAAACTGCAGAAATTGGTTGTCTTATGAGTCAACATCAAGATCATAGGGTCGTACAGCCTCTGAAACCTAACGGGAAGATAATTCCTTGCCTCTTCCAGCCTCTGCTGGATGTTGGCAAAACTTGGCCTTCCTTGGCTTGTGGCCATCTTGTTCCCATCTCTTCCTTCATCAACCATGGACTTCTCATCATGTACTTATGTCTTTCTATGTCCTTCTCATTATCCATAAGGACCCTGTTTCCATTGGGTTAGGGCTCACCTTAACAACCTCATGTTGCCTTATTTATATCTGCAAAAACCTTATTTCCAAATAAGGTCCCATTCACAAATAGTGGGGTTCAGGACTTGAATGTAGCTTTCTTGGGGACACAATTCTCCCCACGCAAAGAATGAGACAAGCCAGCAACAGTAGCCACAAAGTCAGTTTATAGACTGATGTTGGAGTCCCTCGGGTTCCTCGGGTTGACCTCCATGCCCAAATCGTGTAACCTAAGCTAAGTTTCTAAGTATTTAGAATATCGCCGACCCCCAGATGAAAATGGAATGAGTCCATAGAGCTTAAGCCTTTTCCGATCAGGATATTCCTGTGACTGGAAGTAGTTGCCTCATATAGGAAAACCAAGCCATGTACATACCTGAGTCACATCATCGGTGTGTTCCTGGACCCCAAAGATATCTCTAGGGTCCTTAGATCTCAGTTCCAAGAGGGGCTGGATTGCAGAGTCACAGCTGATGGGCAAGCCAGAGCACATTGACCTGGAGACGTTGGACGGGGTTCCAAGGACAAATGGAAAATGATGAAAGTCTTGGCAAAAGGCTGGTAAAATATGTTTAAAGAAGAAGAAGGGGGGAAAAAAACAACACTTGGCAGGAAATAGAAACAGATTAAGGGGTCCCATATAACTTGCCATATGTTTGCAAATTTAACAAATTCTCAGGAGCTCAGGCAATGTCTCTTGGCAGCCGCCACACAGAAAACTGGGAAGGTTACTTATTTGCCGAGTCCAGGCTAGCTGTGCGGCAGTCGCTGATGGTTTGGATGGGGGTGGTGGGCTTGGGAGGCGTTGGGGAAGAGTGGGTCCTGGAGGTTTGCACAGTAGTGTAGGAGTCCACTTGGGCTGCCTTGACAAAGAAGCACAGGTTGGGTGGCTTGGCCAACAGACATGTGGAGGCTAGACATCCAAGGTCAAGGTGTGGTCATGGCTGGTTTCTTGCAAGGGTGCTCTTCCTGGTTCACAGATGGGCACCTTCTCACCGTGTCCTTGAACGGCCTTTCCTCTGTTCACAGACAGAGGGAGAATCAGCAGCTATAGAAGAGACATCAGATCTCTGGATCCAAATGTCTACAGAGAAGAGTTGGGTGGAGTTGATGAGAGAGTCAAGATGAAGTGATATCTTAGGGCCCTCGGTGGGGGGGTGGGCACATGGACACAGTGGGCAGGTGGCTTCAAATTCCCAAGAGCAGGTGTGAACCTCCAGCCAAACGTGGAAGTCAGGAAGACAGAGATCTGAGGGGCATTCGTGCAAACGAGCGTTTTGCCCAAAGGGTTCTGCAAACTCGTGTTCTTGGACATATGGCGTAGGGGCTCTGAGAGACAAAGAAACAGAGAGACACACAGAGACACAGAGATACCGAGGGACACACACACGTGCACATTTTCCAATCATAGTTGACCATAAAACGTGTGTGTGTGTGTGTGTGTGTGTGCGCGCGCGCGTGCGCCTTCACCGCTGTTAGGGACAGGAAGTGCTATTTGGTTACCTTCTCCTTCATATGGAGTCTCTTCTGAAAAAGTGAGCACCTAGTCTGAATACAAACTGGTGTAATTGGTAAATTTCATGTCTGCAGGCAAAACACGAGTTAATTTTCACAAATGTGATTTTTGTAGAGAGAAGGGCTTTTCTCTGAAGCAGGCCTACAAACTCGCCTGCACGTAAGAACCACCGAAATGTTGCTGTTACATTTTTAAAGTATTTATTTATGTATTCATTCATTTATTTGTTTTTAGACAGAGAGCTCAGTCAAGCAGGGGTGGGGTCACAGGGAGAGAGAGAATCTTTACATTTTTTAAATGTTTACTTATTTTTTGAGAGAGAGAAGCAGAGTGTGAGGTGGGGAGGAGCAGAGAGAGAGGAAGACACAGAATTTGAAGGAGGGTCCAGGCTCCGAGCTGTGAGCACAGAGTCCGACACGGGGCTCGAGCTCATGCAATGTGAGATCATGAGCTGAGCCAAAGTCAGACCCTTGACCCACTGAGCCACCCAGGTGCCGAAAGAGAGAAGGGGGTGGCGGAGAAAGGGAGAGAGAGATAGAGGATATTAGGCAGGCTCTCTACTCAGCACAGAGCCCCATGTGAGACTCCATACCACCACCCTGGGATCATGACTTGAGCTGAAATCAACAGTGAGACGCTCAACCGACTGAGCCACCCAGTCGCCCCATGCTTGTTAAAGTGTGACTTTGCTGTCCCTTCATAATCTCTGATGGGAGACACTGTTCTCAACCCAGGAAAGCAGAGGCCCAGGAGGCATACTTCCCCAAAGCCCTAATCTTACGGGACACTCTGAAAACTGAATTTATCTCCCGAGCCAGGGGGATACTGGTATCCGTGTGAATAAATCAGCACATCGTCATCAACAGGACATTATTTTTGGAGGGATGAATCCCCTTTTAAAGCAGGAGGGAATAATCCTGGGGTCATTGTTCAGCCTCACGTGACTGCTTTTTCTATTTCTTTTAAATCTGGGAAAGCTCTTGCTTAATTTAAAACAGGAAGTGGGGCACCTGGGTGGCTCAGTCAGTTAAGCGTCCGACTTTGGCTCAGGTCATGATCTCACGGTTCGTGGGTTCGAGCCCTACAGTCGGGCTCTGTGCTGACAGCTCGGAGCCTAGAGCCTGTTTCAGATTCTGTGTCTCCCCCATTCTCTGATTCTCCCCTGCTCATGCTCTGTCTCTCTCTCTCTCTCAGAAATAAAATTAAAAAAATTTAAAAACAACAGGAAGCAGAGAGGCAGAGGGAAACTCAGAATGGTCTTGGAGGATCAGCCCTTCCTGGGAAAGACAGAGAAAGAGATCTTGGTTGACTGAGGTCTGCCCTAAGTAGACTTCAGGAAAAGCAAGTCATTGAACTTTTACCAGGAAACTTCGTTGAACGAGGATCTTATTGCACATCTGGAAGGTGTTTTTAGGTGTCCAGAGCCCTTGGAATGAGTTTGTGAGCCCAGAATGAGGGCGTGAGCTTTTGCAGCCAGAAACTCCGTTGCTTGAAGCCGCAGACATCAGGATGTTTGCATTATCACGTGAGTAGCTCACGATGCCGTGTGGATGTTCTACCCTCCCCACTTCTCAAACTGATTTGCTAAACAAGTGTAAATACAAGGAGAATTTAATCCGCGGGCTTAATCCATAGCAATGAATTAATGAAGGAGGCAAAGGGCCTGAAATACCTAATGAATTACTTGACAAATGCAAAGACAGAATTCCTCGATGTAGCATTCTAATCCCAGTTCGTACTCCCGTTGACCCGTCATGTCCAGATGACGCTAAACCACCTCGTGGTCCCAAACCGAGAAGGCACGTCTGCTAAGTTCCCATGTGGCTGTGGTGGATTTTATTTGCACCGTGGCCCTCCCGGGTCACGTGGACATGGCTGGGACACACAATCATGAGTAGAACACGACCTAACAACGCCCCTTTGAACTGACCATGTGTGCTCTCTCCCCATCTCACCAGGTCAAATATCAAATATTTCTGTTCCCTTGAAATGTTGGAAGTGAAGATCCTTAAACCAGTGTTAGACAAAGGCCTTCAAAGCAACTCGGAGAAGAAAACCTGCTTCAGTTTCTTGCCCGCGAGCTCAGAGCCTTATCTTCAGCCCAACGCGTGATGATTTGGGCAGACAGAAATAAGCGGAATGTGTTTGAGGTGTCTGTCTCCAGACTGTGAGGGCAGGTAAGCGATGGACACACAGCAGGGGGCCAAGCCCTTCTTTCCACTGCCTGCAAATGGTAGCAAGGTTGGGGCGATCGAGCCAGGTCTCAGCGCCAGGGAAGCGTGGAGTCCTCGTCACTTCCAAACTCCTCGGTCTGAGGTGGGACCATGGGTGTTTCCCAGAAAGGGGCTGTCTTCCTCTCCCTTGACAATAAGTCATGGAAAACAATCTTGGCATGTGTTGATGTGTCAGCAATCTCATGGATAGTTGACTTAGTTTCCCCACTGGGGCATGAGGAGGAAACTGTGCAATTCTGTAGAACATGGACACATCCAGGTGCCTTCCTTTTACCATGGCAGGTGGGTGTCAGCTCTGTTTATTGCCTCTGGACAAGGGGGCTGTCAAGGACACGGGGGTGGGTATTGGGCACGTCAAGGGGGGGGTATTGGTCACGTCAGTCCACTTTTTATGATCCAGCTTGGCTTTTAAAAGCTATATTTTCTTTTGCAAAGGTCAGCGTGCCAGCTGATAAGACACACAGCAAGAGGGCTTCAGACTCATCCTGACGATAGCCCGATCTCTGCGATGGTGTGCCCCCCACACACATACACCAACGCCCCGAGACGATTCGAAATGGTCCGCCAAGCAGATAAACGTCAGCTCTCGTCTTTCCTTCGCCTGAGGCGTAGAAGCCAGAGCTCATGATGCCTGCTGCTGTCATTATCGCTCCGTTCTCCCGATATCTGCACGCCACTCGTTGCCAACCTCTATGCCCCTTGACCAGCTCCATGACAAAGCTGAGGACAGATCATCTTTGCTCATTGGGGTGGCCTCTGCCTCACATCCTAAACCGCCGTGAGCAAACCTCGCAGGACTGACTCATAGTGTGATTTATTATTTTTTTACAGAGTATTCTCTTATTTTTTAAATAGTTTTTGTCAACTTGGTTTCCATATAACACTCAGCACTCATCCCCACAAGTGCCCTCCTCCATGCCCATCTCCCCACTTCCCCTCTCCCCCATCCCCATCAGCCTTCAGTTTGAGGAACCTCCACACTGTTTTCCAGAGGGGCTGCACCAGCTTACATTCCCTCCACATCCTCACCAGCATCTAGAGTCTCCTGATTTGTTCATTTTATCCACTCTGACTCGCATGAGGTGGTATCTCAGTGTGGTTTTGATTTGCGTCTTATATATTCTTGAGTGACACAGTCCACACATGTCTCTATGTCAACATCTACAGTTATTGTTACCTATACATGTGCCTTGTACATGCTGATGTTGTTTAGGTATGTGTTTACATTATTATACTTTAAAATATACCCAATTCTATTTTTTTTTAATTTTTTTACTTTTTTACAAATACTTTATTGTCAAGTTGGCTTCCATATAACACCCAGTGCTCATCCCCACAAGTGCCCTCCTCCATGCCCATCTCTCCCCTCCCCCCCCACACCCATCTGCCCTCAGTTTGTTCCCAGGATTCAAGAGTCTCTCATGGTTTGCCTCTCTCCCTTTCCCCCACCATTTCCCCCCTTCTTCTCCCCCTTGTTCCTCCGTCAAGTTCCTCTTAATCCTCCTATACGTGCAAACATATGATATTTGTCCTTCTCTGCCTGATTTATTTCGCTCAGCATAACACCCTCAAGGTCCATCCATGTTGCTACACATGGCCAGATTTCATTGTTTCTCATTGCCATGTAGTATTCCATGGTATAGATAAACCACATCTTCTTGATCCATTCGTCCGTTGATGGACACTTAGGCTCTTTCCATGGTTTGGCTATTGTGGAGAGTGCTGCTATGAACATTGGGGTACATGTGCCCCTATGCATCAGCATTTCTGTATCCCTTGGGTAAATTCCTAGCAGCGCTATTGCTGGGTCATAGGGGAGTTCTATTGTTAATTTTTTGAGAAAGCTCCACACTGTTTTCCAAAGGAGCTGCACCAGCTTACATTCCCACCAACAGTGTAGGAGGGCGTCCATTTCTCCACATCCTCACCAGCATCTAGAATTCTCTGATTTGCTCATTTTAGCCACTCTGACCGGCGTGAGGTGGTATCTCAGTGTGGTTTTGATGTGCATTTCCCTGATGAGGAGGGATGCTGAGCATCGTTTCATGTGTCTGTGGGCCATCTGGATGTCCTCTTTGGAGAAGTGTCTGTTCATGTCTTCTGCCCATTTCTTCACTGGATTGTTTGTTTTTTGGGTGTGGATTCTTGAAGGAATCGGTGCAGGTGAGCCGGCTTTCTCACCTGAAAAGCATGTGTGCTCCCACAAGAAATGTAAGGCTCATGCATGCCGGGTGAGGGGGCTTCAGGTTGCCTGTTGTGAATTTCCATCACTACTGAGAAAGCCCTGCTCACCTCGGTTCTAAGGGGAGAATTTTGGGGCGATATATGGAAAGTAGTGAGACCAGAAGATGTGTCCAATGAGGACCTTGTAGTTTTACTTGCGGACCCAAACTGTGCAACTTTAAATCTCACTTGATGCCTTTCCTTGGCAGTAACAAAATGTCCTTTGAAGTTTGTTTGTGAGAAAACAGGCCCCGAGAAGTTGGGTGGAACCTCACGTACCACAAATGAGCACTTTTCTTCTTTGTATAAAAGCCTGTGTCTTGAATGTGTCCCTGTAAGTGGACTTGATAGCAATGCTATTCACATTTCCAACAAAAAGCCTTTTTAATCTTCCCTGATGCCGAGTGTGGGGTCCCCAGGGATGAGCTGCCCCGGTGTGATGTATGACCTGCAGACATTTTGGTACCTTGTTGGTGATGCCTTCAGTCTTCCTCACTGTCTGATGGGAATACCCTTCTTTCTGAGGCATTAGGCCTTTGTTGGATCTGAGGATGGCGCATTCATGTGCATGTTTCCCAACGACGCTTGGAGTCACTTGAGAAAGACGACCGTCTGCAATCCGCATATTTTCTTTAGTGATTTTCCCACCGTCCAGTACAACTCATGTTTCTGGATGATGCACACGTTTTCAAGGTGACCTTTCTTCCCCGTAGGATGCAGGGAGGTGGGAATAGCACACTTCCTTCACACCAGCCTCCCCAACCCACTCCTCATCCTATGGTCCTCTCCATGGGCCTATGAACACCAGCCTTTCAAAGTACTTTGCCCTTAAAAGAACGAGTTAGAATTTTGGCCAACACCCACATTAAAAAAAGAGAGAGAGTAATTCTTAAATTGTAAACTCACCAACAACCTCACACGCAGTTTCTTTCCGACATTCTGATGAATATACAATTGCTTTTGGTATAAAGCCATTTTTGATGGAAAGCACTGATGTGTTCTTGAAGGAATTCGTGTTATATTTTCTCTGTCACATCTGATTTAGCAAATTTGTGTCCTAAATAGGGATTAGCGAGGTCAGGATTCCCGTGAGGTTGCTGGGGAAGGGGCGGACCCAAGCCTAAGAATTACAGGGATTGTGTGAAGTCCACTTCCAAGATGTGCAAAGATAAGTAAATATGGTAATATGGTACCCTTTGAGGTGGAGATAGTGTTAATCCATGTTAAATAGATTGTCATTGAGAACATGAATACTAAACTCAGTATTTTCCTTTTTTAAGTAGGCTTCATGCCCAGCTTGTGGCCCAACGTGGGGCTTGAAATGAGGACCCTGAGATCAAGATCTGAACTGAGATCAAGAGTCAAATGCTTAACCAATGGAGCCACCCAGGCGCTCCTAAGTTCAGTATTTTTGATTGCCTTTTGTGATACTTCTATAATTGCATGATTTTGAGATATTCATTGTAAAGAAATATAGGATCTAGTTTTCTGTCACTGATGGTTATGAATCTTTGGGAAGGATGTGAGCCTCTCAGAGCCTGGGTTTCTGACAATGACAGAGAAAAGAAGGGGCCATATCCAAAACCTTTTCATAGATGATGCTGTATCGTTTTATGGTCTCCAATCAAGAGAGAGAGTTCCTGTCCAAGTCGTTGTACTCATATTGCCATGAGCTTTTCAAAAAGCTCCCCTGATCTTCATCTTTCCTTGTGATCTACTAACTACAATGAGAAGACGCCTGAAATAAAGAATGTGCACAAAACATTTCAAATAAAAGAAGTTCATTTCCAACCTGTGGCCCAATGTTTTTTTTTTTATTTTTATTTATTTTTATTTATTTTTTTTTAAGAAAACATAGCTCTGGGTTATGTGAAATTGTTTTCTGATTTTTTTATTGGAATATAAAATTAGGTAATTGGACATGGTTAAGTCTGGATTTTTTTTTTAACATGAACCAAATATAGTCCAGTATTTCATTTTAGCCAAACACAAAACAGATTTTCTCAGAAAAGGTTTTCTTAAAATTTTATATTTTGAGAGTGCTTTGGCCGTAAGTTTTTATAAAATTTATAGTTCATGTACCAAAGTACATTTCCCGATATAGGTAAGTTTCTACGGTGTACACCTGGAACTTGTATAGTGCTCTATGTCAATTATATCTCTATAAAACTGGAAGAAAAAAAAGCTTTGAGTACATCTTTGATGTCCAAGTAATATTTAAAGTTTTGTTTTTATTAACAAAAAACTCTTTCATTTCCAGAATTAACTAAGTTGAACATGCTTGTCTGCCCCCCGCCCCCATGCTTTTTTAAGAATCAAGACATGGAAGGAGTTTAATTACATGATTCTTGATTTGATGATTTTTTGATTGGTCCCTTCTATGCCTCTGCTGTTTAGAAAATCCTGTGAATTTCCCTGTAAAATTAGAATGTGTGCTTCATATTTTGCTTGGTATTTCCAAAATTCTTAGTCAATATCTCCATGACTCCATTACATCGATTCCTTTGTAATTTCCACGTGAAGACCAGTGTCAAATGTCAAGATCACATGTCTATGTCCGAGGACATTGCTTGGTCTCCAGTTTCTTGCTCTATGAAATTAGTGGTACAACCTTGATGGCACAACCTCCCGAAGTCTTGCCTTTATCAGTTTTTTTCTCCAAAACCCTTGGAATGACTCCCCATCACCTACAGGCTGGAGAGCAACATGGACCATTGACAGTGGAAGGCAGCCCGGGGCCATGATTTTCATCGTACACACACACACACACACACACACACACACACACACACACACACGGAGGAAGAAATCCAGTGAAAAGTCCCCTTCCCTGTCTGATACTGTGAGTACATGTTGAGATTTCCTCTACGAGATTGGAGAGTTGCGCATGCATAGCGTGTGTCTGGGTCCTGCGCTTTCTCTGGCAACTTCCATACGCCACCAACTTTGGCTGAATGTAACGTCGAAAGAATGCTCCACATGGTTTTCTTAAAAGGAAGCACTGGCCGGCGTAGCATTGATTTCTTTCCTTTTAACAAGATTGATTTTTCCCCCGACTTTTCTTTTTATGAGACATAATGATGTGGTTGAAAAGAACACAAACGCATGTGTAAAAGTGAGCAGAACCCTATCATGTCCTGAAAAAAGAAAGTCAGAAAAGCCAGGAATGAATCATGTGTGGTGTGGTCTCCATGATTGTGTCACCAGCCCTTGAATTCATATGTTGAAACCTTAACCAGCAAAGAGATAATATCAGGCAGTGGGGACTTAGGGAAGGGATTAGTTCATGATCCAGTTGCTGTCCCTGTAAAAGAGACCTCAGGGAAACCCCTTTTTCCTCCTGCTGAGTGAGGTTATCGCGAAAGGTGCTGCCTGGGAATCACAAGGCGGACTGTCATCATGCAGGTCATCGGTTGATGCCTTGATGTTGGACAACCAAACCACTAACTTTGCGGAAATAAGTTATGCAGGAATAGAAGATTAATTAGACCACGACTTTGCCTTATGTTACCCAAATTAGGGCAAATGTCTCTGATTATACATCTGGGATGAACAAAAACCATCTGCAGTCTTCAAAATCCAAGTGTTAACTGAGTAGCAGTGACATGCGCGTCGTCCATAAAAGAAAATGGAATTCTACTGAGAAACATTCTTCAAGGGTTATTTTTATGGTGCCAGACGCCAGAGGTAGGAAATGTTTGAAGTGCAAAGTTTAAATACCTCACAGCAGTTTTTGAAAGCATGGCACATGCAGGCTGAGGTTTCTGCTCTTTTATTAGCTGTGTGTCTTTATGGAACTAATTTTTATTTTGATTATTAGTGTTACTTTTGCTGCCACGCGAAGGCATGCGTGAAATACGTTTTTGAGGTGTGCTGTGACTATAAAATCATTTATAAATTTTGTAACATGGAAGACTCGAGTGGAACTCCACTACTGGCACGAGCTGGCATTTATTGTGATGTGTTCTTTTATATATATTTTTTTATTTATTTCTAGGAGAGAGAGACAGCGTGAGCAGGGGAGGGTCAGAGAGAGAGGGAGTCACAGACTGAAACAGGCTCCAGGCTCTGAGCTGGCAGTCAGCACAGAGTCCGACGCGGGACGCGGGGCTCGAACCCATGAACTGCGAGATCATGACCTAAGCGAAAGTCGGACGCTTAACCGACTAAGCCACCCAGGCGCCCCAATTGTGATTTGTTCTTGAGAGCTGGGACAGTCAGGGAATAAGCTTGCATTTCAGTGCAGGGTAGGCGTAAAAAACTTTGAACATTTTTTTGGTATGTCAATATACTAGGTCAGCCTTAAGGTATTTTAAAGGTTTTGTAATGGAGAAGAAAGGTTCCCAGCTTGCAGGGAAAAAAAAAACAAACCCTCAAGAACCCTGAGTATTTCAAAGGCTTTAGGAAGCTTCACAGGTAATGATGGGAATCCCTTTAGGCTCCTGAAAAATTGTGTCTTTCTGTGTCACATCCGCTTTGTGGCATTTCTTGTGTCTTTATTTTAACTACCATGTGCATGTGGGATCCCATTAGAACCTCCAAGTCTTTGATCCCCAGGGGAAGTGGGTGGGGTATAAATTACTTCTCGGTGGGCATGCATTTGGGGGTCCACAGGTAGTTTTGTGCGTTGCAGCAGAGAGTGGATGGAACGTCCAGGCTGTGATGTCCACAGACAGGTGGGTCCAATAACCAGGGTAGATAAAAGGGAAGGAAGAGGCCAGTATGTATTTTCGATAACTTTTCTTGAGTTAAAATTTACATACAATGCCATTCATCCATCCAAAGTCTCAACTCAGTGGCTGCTCATATACACAAACAGAAGCTCAACCCTGTTGCTTACAAGCAATTTCAGAATATTTTTATCATCGCCAACCAGACAAACCCCATCTTCTTTCATTACCCCCATCGTATCCCTCCATCCTCGTCATGCTGACCCCTTGGCAGCCACTGCTTTGCTTTCTGTGTCTATGAATCTAAGGTGGACATTTGCTCTCAGTGGATCATACGCCATATATATATATATATATATATATATATATATATATATACACACACACACACACATGGACCACATTTTACTTATTTTTTTAAGACTCCAAGAGTCAGAGTCTCCAAGAGTCTGCTGACTCTGTCTGGGCCAAGTTCTGGATGTGATTTCATTTAGCAAAGGTCCGTCCTTGGACGTGTAAGATTGGAGGCTCTGTTTCACCTTCACCGCTGTTATAGGGACAGGAAGTGTTGTTTGGTTACCTCTCTTTCCCAAACCCTACACTGTCTGTGTCATAGCGTCCAGAATAGTCTGGAAGGGGAGTTGTGGCTTGGCCAGTGGAGACGTCCACGGGGATCAGATCATGACCCTAATAGCTATTTTGTTAAGGTCAGAGGTAGCTTTGGAGCAAAGGGCTGGCATGCAGGGGTGTCCCTGAAGAACCAGAGGAGCCCACACAGATTCCCCACAAGACAGAGCAATGCCTGAGGCCAGGGAAACGAGGAAGCAGGTGAGCCCTCCGGGAAGGGGGCCTTCCACTGACTGCCATCATTTCTGACGCTGGTTGTAAATCCAGGGTGCCCAAGAGCACCTGTACTGCTGATCTCAGTTGCAAGCTCACAGGAGTGCCCCCAAACACCCCAGCCACGGTCCGGGCTGTTGGAAGCTGCAAGCTCACAGGCCCATGTGGCCGGAACTTTGTGCAGCCTCTGCTTGGCCACATGAAAAACCAGGATACTTTAACAGTGCATGGAGTGTGGAGGCCCGCACATCTTTGGGGGTGTCTGCTAGACCCTGGCCTGTGTCTTTTGAGAAGCCAGTGAGTGCACAGCCGTCCCCCACCCTACTGGGTTGAACGCCCATGGCAAGGTCCACAGAGCTGTCAGAGAGAAATAAAGGCCTCTGCTGATAGCTTCTCCAGCTGCACTGGATAGGGGCTGGCAGGTGGCCCAAGCAGCTCCCCACGCCTCCACCAGGGAGCTTATTCTACTGGATGGAGATGAGAACAGCTGTGAAGCCTTTCCTTCACATCTGCCTCTACATGAGTGATTTCCACCCAAAGGAGGATGGGATGAAGGACACACACCTTTTGCAGGTAGAGACAGAGAGGGGCAGAGATAGAGAGACAAAGAACCAGCAGAGGGAAGTCATGAGAACTTGTAAATCTGCCTGTGATTTCCTCCAAAGATCTAGAATTCACCACCCCCACCCCCACCCGTATGGAATATATTTGAAAGGGATGGTAGGAGACAAAATAAAATTGCTCTGTGATTCCACCCAATGAGTCATGCTTGTTCAACACAGCACTTACATATGATTCTTCCCCCAAGAGTCTTCAAGAAATACCAGGCATATAGTGTAATAAGTTGGATATCAACGGGAGTGGTTGAGGGGGTAAGAACCGGGGGTTGTTGGAGAATTCCTTCTGACTGCCCTCTGACCAAACAGTGGAATGAAAGGGCAGTGGTTATGTCTGGAAAGAAAATGAGGGAATCAAACCTGGTGGTCTTCATAGTCCCTTTGCTTTCAAAGCCTTACCCCTCAGTCAATGACTTTATTTGTGCTTCTCCGACTGCACCATCCCAGGCTCTAACTGGGTCCCAGGGGCTGAACGTCCAAGATGCGCTCACAACAGAATAGGCTGGATTTGCAGGCAGGGAAGAGGGACACAGGTGGTCTTGACCCTATGCGTCTGGACAAGTGTGGGGTACATGCTTCTAGGAAGACCTTGGTCAACTTGACAGTGAACAGGGGGCTTCCTCTGAGCATTCAGAAGTGTGGCGTCAGGACAGACAGAGGAGGGGAACTTGGAAGAATCAGATCCTGAAGGACTCAACTCACTTAGGGCAGAGACTAGTCTTCGTGGCTCCTCCTTGTCCAGCCATGGGTGAGGACAGGGGCCAGTCAAGCCTTGGTGGCGTTGACCAGCATATCCATCTCCAGGTGTCTTTAACCTTGACAAGAGTGTCCATCTTGAAGCCTAAATGTCCCTCTAACCCTGGGATTGTGGGTTGGCCACTAGGTGGAATGAATTGTTGGCTTCGTGGTAGGTGTTTGTGCCTCTGATATTGTCTCCTGGGATCTCCTGGCTTGAGTTTTCCAATGAGGACATGATGTCTATTAACACCTGGTCATTAACGTCATGACGCTGGCTTCTTTTACCTTCAGCAAATGAAGGTCAGACTCTTGCCCAATGAGCCCCCCCACCCATGTTCTGTGGCTCATCCTTCTGAACTGTGCTGATGCTCTCTGACGTTTCACAGGACCTTTCCATTACATGGCCTTTTCCAGCCCTAGGACCTCTGGATACAGGCAATTGCATGATTCTGTATTCTGGGCTTTGCCTTGCAGCTCAAATAACCTTCGAGGAAACCGTTCTGACATTTCGGTAAACAAGTCCTCTTGACCAGGTGCCAATAAAAATATCTCTGATATTAAATTCTGCTGTGCTGTGGCAACATAATCATAGGATGGCCACTTTCATCCACTGAAACGTTAGCAAAATGAAACAGTATTCCACTTAGAGGCCAGCCGTTGTCCCAGGAAAAGAGGGACATTTGGGCTTTGCATTGGATGCTGTATGTCGGGTTGAAGACACACAGGGATGGATGGTCATTGCTCCCAAGGCTTGGCTGGCTCTGGTGCTCGTGCATGGCTCATGTACAGGGAGGGGTTGAGGGTGCTTCGCTTGGCTTTTTGGTTGTTCTAAAGCTGGTGTAGAGGAAGTCATTGGCCACTGTAGGCAAGCTGTGCTGGGGTCACCTTTGTTTGGAAAGAAATGCATTAATTCCAAGAATTACATGGGGCTGTGGTGGCTTTTGAATGAGCAGTTTCGCAGTTTCCTACATGTGGTGATTAAAGGATTCTCTCGAGTCAAGGTGATCAAAGTGGTGTTTTCATCAGATTAACCTGGCGACAGCATGCACCACGTTTCCTGGCCTCTCCCCAATGCTGGGCATATATTAGGCACTTCAGGGAACCATGAAGTTGGAGAATATACAGGCAAAATGATACTTTAATCATATATCTCTGGCTAAATATAACCCAGAGGAAGGGAATCCTGTAAAATGCACCAGGAACTTAACACAATTTGCATGAACTCTGTTTTTTTACGTTGCCCCTGAGACCCTCAGAGCTATTTCATTGATGTTTTGCTAAATCAGGTACATTTTGTGTCACCGGTACCAGAAGCAGTGCGTCCTGAAAGGCAGTGCTTAATGCCAGAGCCACAGACAGTTTGTGTTTGACCACGTGTGGTTGTGTCAAGTGCTGTACTTCACACTTGGATGGTCGTCTCAGACACAGCTGAGTTTGCAAAGTCTCTAAGATGTCCCGTAGATAAAAATGGATTCAATCTGCTTAGTTCCCTCTCTTCAAGCTGGCAAATTTCACTACTAAATGACGTATAATGCCAGCTGGTATTGTTTTCATTGTTTTTTGTTGTTGTTAATCAAATCATCTGCATTGAAAGCAAATGGTAGGTTTCAAGGCAGAGAATACTATTAAGAATAATCTACTTGTTTTCATTTTGAGGCTGCAGAGGGTATGTGTCCAGGTGGTCTGGTCTACTGGTCTAGGTTTGAGTGCATTGTTATTGATCCATCTGTTGACTGAGGACCACTCCGTGTCCAGCCTGTGTAACGAATGTCATCTATCCCAGCAGAAGGGCAGGTAGAAAGAAGGGCAGGTGCATCAATGTGCTGGTTTTCACTAACAGTCACGTTGGAGCAGATAGGATGCAGCCTGAGGGTACCGCCTAGGGGACACCAAACTGAAGGCTCTTGTCTTCAAGTTTAGTTTTGTGGAGGGTTGCTTTGTGTTCATCTACTGATGTATAAGTTTTATGTGTATGTAACATACATACATTGTACAGTACATATAACGTGTGTGTATGATTTTCTTAAAAAAATTTTTTTAAAGCTGTTTATTTTTGAGACAGAGAGAGATGGATCATGAGCAGGGGATGGGCATAAAGAAGACACAGAATGAGAAACAGGCTCCAGGCTCCAAGCCGTCAGCACAGAGCCTGACATGGGGCTCGAACTCGCAGACCGTGAGATCATGACCTGAACTGAAGACGGATGCTTAAACGACTGAGCCACTCAGGTGCCCCTGATTTTCTTACATTAAAAATGTATAGCAAGCAGAGCCTGGGAGGCTCAGTCAGTTGAGCATCTGACTCTTGATTTCAGCTCAAGTCATGATCTTGGGGTTGTGAGTTCAAGACCCACATTGGGCTACACACACACACACACACACACACACAAATACATAGCAAAAAACTTTGGCCATGTGGTTTTCCATGGAATGCTGTTTTATTTTATGGAACAATGATCTGGTGAGAATACAGACTTTAAAAAATACGATATGCCAGTCGCAAGATCCATAACCTTTTTAAATATTTATTTATTTATTGGGAGAGAAACAGAGAAGACACAGAGGGAGGGGCAGAGAGAGACAGGGAGAGAGAAAATCTCAAGTAGGCTCCATGCTGTCAGCACAGAGCCCAAGGGGGGCCTGATCCCATGAACTGTGAGATCATGACCTGAGCCAAAATCAGCTCGGATGCTTAGCCAACTGAGCCCCCCAGAGCTCCCCACGATTGATAACTGTCAACAGCCTACAAGGATAAAGCAAGGGGGAAATAGGATTTCTGCCCCGATTTGGAAGTTCCTTGAAGGACTTTTCTTCATTTATCCTGAATTTGTGCAGGAATGTAGTGTGTGCGGGTGCTATTTTCCCGTGGCCCCTCAATGCATCACATTGGAGGTCTTTTGCGGACGTTGTTTTCCGCAACTATTCAGAGTTGGATGCAGACCTGTAACATGGACGTGACCAGCATTTGAGAAGGATGCACCGGACTTGGTAAGTTGTAGCATGAATCCATCTGAGGCTTTGAATTACTCAGTTTAGCGATGCAGGGTGGGCGAAATGGTAACCTCCCGTTCCACCACCCTATTTGGTGGTCATTAAATACGCCCAAGCATCCAGTGCAGATATTGCCACGTGGGGTTAGCTGTGGAATCGAGGCAGAGCTGGTGAGTTTCTTTCATCCTGGCAGAGATTCCTCCCACGTCAGCCCTGAGAGCCACATCTGGCCCCGGGTCGGTTAGCGGTCCTGGAAGACTGCTCGCTGGCGTGTAAAGAGAGGACGTATATAATTAGTTTGAAAACCTCAGAGATCTTTGATCAGGCTGCACAGCTGCGTAATGTCAGTGGGCTTTGAGAAACGTGGGGAACAGAAAATGTCCTTAGATCAGCAGCGCCCGTGCAGAGGCACCATGATTTGGATGTGTCTGCCGGGCCCGGAATCAGACCAAGGGATGCAGAAAACCTTTAGGAAAGGTGTGAGCTCACCCCGGATGCCTTTAAAGAGGCTCTGGGAACTCATGGGGACATTGAAGAGTCCCGCTCAAGGAGCAGGGTTGAGACAATTCAGGTGGCAGTTCTGAGGAACAGAATAAAAATGTTCACACCGATGCTGTCTCTATGGCGGGCGCAAGAGCTCTATGAGGTTTTTGGAAGAGTAGCCCCCGGATGGGAGTGACTATATCCCCTCAACCTGGGGACACTTGGGCGTGTCTGGGGATAGTTTGGGCTATCATTCTGGGAAAGAAGGGTGCTGTTGGCAACAGGGGGTAAGATCAGAGATCTTCCTTAACAGCCTGCAATGCACAGGACGCCCCACCCCATAGAAGGCTCCAGCCCCAAATGTTGCCCTGAGCACCGTAGACTCGCTGATTGCTTTATTTGTGCATCTATTTATAGTATCGGTTTGCCTCTCAGGGGTGAGCTTGCTGAGGCATCTGACAATGTTTGGGGCCAGCTGTGGACCTTTACAGGTGGCGTATTTGGCCAATGGGTATTTCATGGGTGGAGAACACAAATACTGCTCTGTCTGCATCCTTTGGTGCACAGGACAGCCCCCGCCACAGTAATGATCCAGCCGAAAGTGCGAGTTGTGATGCCAGCGTCCCTCCTCATCAGGGAAATACAAATCAAAACCACACTGAGAGACCACCTCACGCCAGTCAGAGTGGCTAAAATGAGCCAATCAGAGAACTCTAGATGCTGGCAAGGATGTGGAGAAACGGACACCCTCCTACACTGTTGGTGGGAATGTAAACTGGTGCAGCCCCTCTGGAAAACTGTGGAGATTCCTCAAAAAATTAACAACAGAACTCCTCTATGACCCAGCAATAGCACTGCTAGGAATTTACCCAAGGGACACAGGAGTGCTGATGCACAGGGGCACGTGGACCCCAATGTTCATAGCAGCACTTTCAACTATAGCCAAATCATGGAAAGAGCCTAAGTGTCCATCAACGGACGAATGGATCAAGAAGATGTGGTTCATCTACACAATGGAATACAAATGGATCAAGAAGATGTGGTTTGGGGCACCTGGGTGGCTTAGTCGATTAAGCATCCGACTTTCGCTTAGGTCATGATCTCGCGGTTCGTGGGTTCGAGCCCCGCATCGGGCTCTGTGCTGACTGCCAGCTCAGAGCCTGGAGCCTGTTTCAGAGTCTGTATCTCCCTCTCTCTCTGACCCTCCCCTGCTCATGCTGTCTCTCTCTCTCCCTCCTAGAAATAAATAAAAAATATTAAAAAAAAAAAAAGAAGATGTGGTTTATCTATACAATGGAATACTCCATGGCAATGAGAAAGAATGAAATCTGGCCATGTGTAGCAACATGGATGGACCTTGAGAGTGTTATGCTAAGTGAAATAAGTCAGGCAGAGGACAGATGCCATATGTTTGCACATATAGGAGGATTAGGAGGCACTTAACGGAGGACAGTGGGGGAGGAGAAGGAGAAAAATAGTGGGGGAGAGGGAGGGAGGCAAACCATGAGAGACTCTTGAATGCTGAGAACAAACTGAGGGCTGATGTGGGGGGGGGGAGGGGAAGGGGGGTGATGGGCACAGAGGAGAGCACTTGTGGGGATGAGCCCTGGGTGTTATATGGAAACCAACTTGACAATAAACTATAAAAGAAAAAAAGAAAGTATGAGTTGTGCTGAGGTCAACAAAGTCTGTTCAATAAATGCTTTGTTTGGGAGGAGGGCACGGAAGAAGGAGAGAGAATAGCCAGAAATACGGTACCCAGGTCACATCTGTGGGTGGTGACAGTCATACCTCACCTGCCCCAGGGAAGCTTAAAGGAATGTAAGAGAAGAAACTATTTCTTTTCTTTTTTTTTTTTTTTATTTCTAGGAGAGAGAGAGAGACAGCGTGAGCAGGGGAGGGTCAGAGAGAGAGGGAGTCACAGACTGAAACAGGCTCCAGGCTCTGAGCTGGCAGTCAGCACAGAGCCCGACGGGGCTCGAACCCACGAACCGCGAGATCATGACCCAAGCGAAAGTCGGACGCTTAACCGACTAAGCCACCCAGGCGCCCCGAGAAGAAACTATTTCTAATGCACTTTTTAATTAGCTGTGCACGTCTGTTACTGATCTGTCCGTCTTTCCCTCAACTCGTAGGGAAGCCTGAGGCGCACAAGGAGGTCATGTGTGGCTTACGACACCCGTTCATGCCCTCTATTGTTTGCGGAGGAGATGAAAGGGCCATGCTTTCATGACTGATTTGACAAGGGTTAAGGACAGATGGCACAGGTAGGTTGGATGCATGATTAATGGAATGAGTGACTGGGGTGAGACCATCCCACCCTACACCTCTCGTTTGCTGGGATCCTAAGAAAGGCACCTGCTTTCCGTCACCAACAGAATGGGATGCTGAGTAGAGCTCATCTACGTCTCAAAGACCAACCTGACCACCAAGGGCAATGTTCACGAGGAAGCCTTTGTCCTAGTTATGACATCATGGGGATGCACGTGACAGGTGATGTCTTTGCTGCTTGGCTGACAAGTCACCGTCCTTTGTACCCAGAGCGGAGCTCAGCCCAATCTATTCAGGTGCCTGGGGGCAGCCTGTCTTGATGGTAGGTGGCAGACTTGCCTTCCAGCTGAAATAACCCTAAGGGAAATTGTTGGGATGTTTTTCTAAGGACACCCTCTTGAATAAGAGCCAGGAAAAATACCCCTCCTATTAAACCCTGCTGTGCTATGGTAGAATGATCACAGAGGTCACTCCATGCACTGGAACGTTCGGAAAGGTACAGTCCTGCAAGAATATAATGAAACCCATTTGGCTCATTCCCTATCTAGAAAAAGAGGCTGAATGCATATAGGCTGGCTCTCTTCCAGGCCTCAGGCAAGTGTCCAAATCGAGCCTATTTCTCTACCTCCATGTAACCTGACCTCATTTTGATGATTAATAGCCACAAACCATTTCTGACCAGAATTCCAGAGTTTTATTTGGGAAGACAAATTCATGTAAAAAGTTGGAAGTAATACAAACAGTAACATGCTTATATGCACAGATACAGATGTGTGTTGTATATGCATATACAAATATAAATATATAAATATGTTAATAACTGCCAATCATTCCTGGCCAGAATTCCAGAGTTTTATTTGGGGAGACAAGTTCATGTAAAAATTGGAATGAATACAAAGAGTAACATACTTCTATGCACAGATACATACATATGTTGTACATACATGTATAAATACACAAATATATTAATAACCACCAATCATTTCTGACCAGTATGTCAGAGTTTTATTTGGGAAGACGAATTCATGTACACACTGAAACTAATACAAACGATAACATACTTATACGCACAGATACAGATGTGTGTTATACATACATATATAAAGACCTACATGCAATATGTATGTACATAAGTAATATATAAATATGCTAAAATATATACATATATACACACTAATGCATGAGACACACCAACACACACAAAGCATCAACACTGAACTGTAGCCTAACACAGTAGATTGTAGTTTGCCTTTGGTTTTGAAGACATCTGTTTTTAAAAATTTTTTTAACGTTTACTTATTTTTGAGAGAGACAAAGACATAGCAAATGGGGTAGGGTCGGAGAGAGAGGGAGACATAGAATCTGAAGCAGAATCCAGGCTCTGAACTGTCAGCACAGAGCCCAATTTAGGGCTCGAGCCCACAAACCGTGAGATCATGACCTGAGCTAAAGTCGGGTGCTCAACTGACAGAGCCCCCTAGGCACCCCTGGTTTTGAACACATCTTTGTGATATATAGTGAGCCATCTACAGTTTGTTCATGTCTATATATACGTACTAAAATAATTGCTATAATTCAGGGAGTGACATGGTGTTTGGCTCAATGTAAACCTACACATTTTCATGCCTAAGGTTTTATCCAAGGCTGAAATTCAGATCTGCTTGCTTGTCTTCAAGTTGGCTTTGTGATGTCCATTCTGAGCTTCATATGCTTTTGACGAATGGAGGGAAGGCAGAGGAAGTGTGTCTTTGAGGGTCTGTGAATGTGAGATGTGGTGTGGCTGGCGTCTGGCTGGAGATACAAAGGTCCCTGGGAGCGTGGGCATTGAGTGTCTCACTGAAGGGGAATTTTAGCACTTTGCCCCCTCTGCTTGGTGCTAAATTTAGCTGCTAGGTTGCTTCATTGTGCTGTGGGTGGAAGTGAAGTCACGCTTATTTTTGGTTAATGTGTTCAGCGGAATGAGCTCTCCAACTCGGTTGCTGATGTTTCTGATTGAATTGTCATGTTCCAGCCCCGAGAAACAGACTGAGCATGCCAGGATATGTGTATTGTAAAATCACCCAGACTTGAACCCGAAATGTCATGCTGAGTGCAGAGGTCACAAAGAAGAGAAGAAATGGCCCCTACCCTTGGGCACCTCAGAATGTGGCTGGGGAAAGAGGCTACAACGAGTAATGAAAGCGTGCATGTGCAGCAGGCGAGGTCATAAACACACAAAGAGAGAGTGGATGGTTGGGGGAGATTTGTGATGGCTTGGGGAGGTTGTGAGGCATTTCGAGGAAGAGCTTGCACTATTGGGCTCTAAGGTTGTGTAAAAGTTCAAATGATAACAGGAGATCAAAGATTCTCCAAACTGAGGAGCACAGAAGCAATGGGTGGCCTCAAGACACGAGTTCCGACCTCCCAGATGCAAAGTCAGGCATGGCGGCCATGGTGGCTTCGGAAACGGGCAAGGGCACAGGCAATTCGTGTGTGCATCCAGAGCTGCCCCGCAGGACATAAAAGGTCTGCTCGGAAGGGGGATGTCTTTCCCTAAGGGAAGGGGCTTACTGGGTGTGGTGAGATGGGGCTTGACATCATTTCTATATAGAGGGCAGGGAATGCAGCTGATGTGGAGAAGAGAGGCGGAAAGAGAGACAGGGGCGCCTGGGGAGCTGCGTCAGTTAACTGTCCAACTCTCGATTTTGGCTCAGGTCATGATCTCACAGTTATGAGACAGACCACCATGCTGGACTCTGCACTTACAGCACAGGGCCAGCTTGGATTCTCTTTCTCCCTGTCTCTCTGTTCCTCTTCTGTTCATGGTCTCTCTCTCTCTCTCAAATTAAATAACTAAACTTTAAAAAAGAGAGAGGCAGGGTAGACAGAAAGATTAACAGAGATAAACATAGATACATAGATAGATAGATAGATAGATAGGTCGATAGATATGATAGATGATAGATAGATAGGTAGATAGATAGATAGATAGATAGATAGATAGATATGATAGATGATAGATGTATAGATGGGTCGATAGATATGATAGATGATAGATAGATAAATAGATAGATAGATAGATAGATAGATAGATAGATAGATAGATGGATAGATGGGTCGATAGATATGATAGATAGATAGATAGATAGATAGATAGATAGATGATAGATAGATAGATAGATATGATAGATAGATGACAGATAAATAGATAGAGATATACAGATGGATGCATACATAGATAGATAGATGATGGATGGATGGGTGGGTGGATAGATGGATGGATGTGTAGGTAGATAGATACATATGATAGATGATAGATGGATGATGGATAGATAGATGGATAGATGGGTCGATAGATACGATAGATGATAGATAGATAGATAGATAGATAGATAGATATGATAGATGACAGATAGAGATAAAGAGATGGATGCATACATAGATAGATAGATGATGAATGGATGAATGGATGGATGGATGGGTGGATAGATGGATGGATGTGTAGGTAGATAGATACATATGATAATGATAGATGGATGATGGATAGATAGATAGATAGATAGATAGATAGATAGATGTGTAGGTAGATAGATACATATGATAGATGATAGATGGATAGATAGATACATAAATGGATGGATGGATAGATAGATAATAGAAGAGAGAGGTAGACATAAACTGAAACAGAAATGTGAGGAAGCTATTACAAAAATCATTATTGGGATGACGAATGCTGAGAACAGCGATATTGTTTTTTTTCCCTGTTTTTTTTTTTTCTTAATTTTACTAATAACGAAGGTGTTACTGCAGAGACTGACATCATGTAAGGGAACACCTTACTGTTCATCTCACGTGCCTGTGTCCTTCTACAATGCAAAGGTTCACTATTTCCCCACCTTTCTAATGCACATCACATAAAATTGGCCACTGCAAAATCTTAAAGTATATAATGCAAGGGCATGAAGTTCATTCAGAATATTATGCAATCATCACCACTCCCTAGTCCTGGAATATTTTAATCATCCCCAACCCATAGCAGCCTGATTCACAAAAGATGAAAGATGGAAACACCCCTGTGTCCTTCGATGGAAGGAAGGATGGATAAACACAATGTCGTCCGTCCACAATTGGAATATGACTCCGCCATAAAAAGGAGCAAAACTCTGACATCTGCTACCATGTGGTCGGACCTTGAAAATATCATGTTTGGTGAGAAAAGCCAGATGCACACGGCCATTTCTTTTTTTAAAAAGCAAGCTAAAATTCTTTGATTTGGAGGATTTTGTTCAATGTCCCCTAATTGATGGAGAAAAGGATTCTGGCCGTGGAGGCATTAGAATCCATGCCTTTTAAAGCATGAGGCTGCCAGGGCCCCTGGGTGGCTTAGTCGGTTAAGCATCTGACTTTTGCTTAGGTCATGATCTCACGGTTCGTGGGTTCGGGCCCCGCGTTGGGCTCTGTGCTGACTGCCTGCTCAGAGCCTGGAGCCTGTTTCAGATTCTGTGTCTTCCTCTCTCTCTGACCCTCCCCTGCTCAAGCTCTCTCTCTCTCTCTCTCCTAGAGATAAATAAAAAATATTAAAAAATAAATAAATAAAACATGAGACTGCCTTCTTAGAGTTGCCTCCATCCCCAAACATTTCTCCCTCCACGGCACTCGACGGGCACCGAGAGACCCCATTCTGTTTGATTCCATACGATTCCATTGATGTGACCTGTCCCCACTCTGTTTCTTCAAGTCCATATACAAACGTTTTGAAGCCAACCACAGAGCTAACTGCAAGAAGAAGCAGACAAACAAACGGAAGTCTGAGAAGAAAGTCTCCTCCCGAGGGAAATGGATAATCTTACTATTCACAGCACATGGGTCTCCTGGGATCTTAGGGTGAACAGTCAGAGTTCCTGTTTACACCTTGCAGATGGCAATATCTGGGCTAGATTATGTCCAGATCCATAGGCCAACTTGGTTAAGCATTTGCTTTCTAGGAGGGTCGATTACACAAACATATTAAAGGAACGCCATCGTGCCCTCCGCAAAGCACCGGGCTACACATCTTCTACCATTTCCTTAAATGCATCTCTCCATCTGGATAGTTCATGAGGTCAGGGATGCATGTGTCTGCTTTTCCAATGCCCCGGGTGGCTGTGGACCCATGGCCAGCCTTGGGAAAGTCGCTGTTGAATGAATCCATGGATAAACAGATAAACTGATTCATTCCTGATAAGTCCAAGCACATTGTAAGAATCAACCACAACTCGGGCATATGCAAGCTTTGACACATCTCCAAACGGTCACCGCATAGCTCTCAAGAATAGAAACACAACATTTTAACTCATCCGTACCAATGATTTAGATGACCTCTCACAATTGTTTTGTTCAGGATGTGGCCGCATAAACAGATGCCTGTAAACTCAATGCATAAAAGGTTTTACTCCGAGCCGACAGAGAGATCATCGAACACAGTTTCAATGTGCTGTTTGGGAATCACTGATTCATAGAGACACCGAGGTCTCTGGCTTCAGCTCTTCCTGGCTTGGGGATGACCTAACTACCCAATGATGTCTTGTCAAGCAGATGTTCTCTCTGTCGGGTGGAGAACATGATCCTGCGCTCACCCAGCTGGATGTGTGAGAGTGTCGTCCTCTGCTGTGTTTGCTCTCCGGGCTCAGATTGGACATGGCACACGATCTTCCGGAAGACATTACCATGGACGGTCGTGCACTCAGGCATTACCTGAGGGCGGGCTGGTTCCTCCTGGATGTGCCTGGATTGTACCCGGGGAAGGTTCTCTCTGCATCTATGTCCCTGAAAGCTGTGTGCACTGGGCCTCTCACAACACGGCCCAAAAGCATCAAGGATGATTGGAGCTGGAAAATGGAATCCTTTTAATCTTTCCCCACCGGGTTTGGGAACGCATTAAAAATAACAAACTGAAAATTTTTGATTCGCAGCATTTTGCCCAGTGTCCCCTAATTGATGGAGAAAAGGATTCTGGCCGCGAAGGCATTAGACTCCGTGGCTTTTAAAGTGTGAGGCTGGCTTTTGGGAGTTGCCTCCATCCCTAAACATTTCTCCCTCCACGGCATCTTCGGGCACGGAGAGACCCCGAGCTGGGGACTGTTATTTTGCTGAAGATATGTGAGTGCTGGGCACAACACAAAGTTTCTCCCTCCTGTCCCGCATTCAGGGGAACACCAACTGCTGATTCTCCAGAAGGAAGAAGTCAAGGCACTGGGTCATGTCGTAAAAATCTGGTTCCAAAGACAAACCCGTGTTGATGGTCTTTTGCCAGGGAGGTTAATGATCCCTCCTGGGTCCCAGATAAAAATCAGCGAAATCTGCCAAGATCTTTATGGTTCCTGGTCCTTCTTTTCCTGAAAGACATGGGGGAGCCAAGACTTCCTAAATTAGCACAATCTGCCTGCCTCTCCGCTCTGCGGGGTTTCGTTAGCCCAATTGCCTGTGGATGCAGGGGTAAGGAAGTCCCTTTCCAAAACCGACTAGCGCGTTTGGTGGGTATAATCAACAAGGACGTAGCAAGCATGCTTCAGAGACTGGGAAACATGCCTTTACGCATATGATTGTATTGATGTGTTTTAATAATTTTAAGATTGTAGCTTTTTAAATTTTTTTTGGCACCAGGCATCCCTTGGCTTGCGGCCGTGTTTGAAAGCGAGTCTGTGTCTCTCTTCTTCTGCCTCTTATCAGACCACTGCCAGGGGGTCAAGGGCCGCCTTGGCCCAGGATGACCTCATCTTGATCCTTATTTTAATCACGCTGCAAATGTTATGATTACCAGTGAGTACGTGTCTGCAGGTAGCTGGCGTCGGGAAGTGGACACGTGTGTCTGGGGCCAGCCTTGAACCCACACCCTAACTGTGATGGGCAGAAAGGGTTTCCCAGTGGACGTGATGCCCTGTGCTTTGGTGGGTTGTCAATTCGGGGGGACAAGAGACGTCTCCCTGTTTGAAGCTCCATCTTTCGCACAGAATTGAGCCCTTACTGAGCTGTCTGCTTTTATGTTCTTCCAAAACACCTTTAAATGGCAAGGAAGCTCATTATTTGTGCTTCTTTCCTTTGCTCTCACACCAGGAAGCCCAAAATACTGCTAATTCACCAAGGAGCATTTCAAAGGATGTCAGAGTTGATTATATCACCCCAGAATTGTTTCTCTTTTCCGCAAACTCCTTTGTATTAAAACCAAACACAACATCAACAGTAGCAAAAACAGCCATGGCAGACCAGCTTTATTTACTTAAATCATCTGAACTGAGAAAACATTCCCCTCCTGTTGCCAACATCATCTTCCTCTGGCCGCTGCAAAGTTATGGTTAAAAGACAGGCGGCCAAAAGGTTTTGCTAAAGGTTTACCTATTGGTGGACATTAGCCCAGAGTATAATTTAACCTAATGACTGCGGATTCGCATTTCAGAGCCACGAGGAAGCAAACTCTTGCCTGGTTCATAGTAGAAGGAGCTCTAACTCTTCCCACAGTGAGGAACGGAAGGGGTTTTTGCAAATCTGCACATTGTCCAGCAGAGGATTTTCCCCCAAAAGAGGCAGAGGTGTCCTTGTATATTTGCTGAGCATCGGCACGGCCCTCCCCGGCCGGCGAGAAGCTGTCCCGTCTTCTGTGAGCAGGGGTGTTTCCCCGAGCGTGGTTTGGGGGGAGGCCATCCGCGCTCCTTGGTAATGATCCCGCCCTCACGCACTTCCTGGAGGACAGGAGAGAAATGAACATGAGCACTTTCGGGCCAACACAGCATCACAGCATCAAGATTCAGTTGGTCTGAGCTGGGAGCTTGCTTATTTTATTGATTTCCGCTTCTGAGCAACACCAGCAGGCTTCAAGTATATCATAGATGCTTCGTGAGTAAACCCGTTGATAGATGAATGCCAGTGGCATCACCTAAACCGAATCCCTATTCCCCAGGGCATCAGAGACACTACCTACAGAGTTCCAGATGTGGATTCACTTTTTTTTTTAACCTTTTATTTATTTATTTTTTTGAGAGATGGAGAGAAACAGAGAATGAGCAGGGGAGTGCAGAGAGAGAGAGGGAGACACGGAATCCAAAGCAGCTCCAGGCTCCGAACTGTCAGCACAGAGCCCGACGTGGGGCTTGAACCCACGAACCATGAGATCATGACCTGAGCCAAAGTCTGACGCTTAACCGACTGAGCCTCCCGGATACCCCTGGCATTCGCTTTTAATTCATGTGAACCAAACATGTGCAGTTACTCTTTGCCAGTGACGGAAAACTGCTAAGCACACACTCTTTCTAAACGTACTTCCCACAGCTGAGAACAATTACAAATTTTACCTTTTTCTTTCTAGAGCTTCACGCCTCATCTTCACCTTGCATTAGCTGGGTTCGTCCATTTATTGTCTTTGAAAAAATGATGTGATTTATGTGCCCTGTCTGTCAGCCACAATTCCGAGGCACAGATGAGAAGCATGTGTTTTTCATAGACTTTCCACTTGATGCAAATTTTTACATTCCCCCGTTCCTTTCCCCTGTAAACGACTGTCATTGAGTGAGCTTTTGTAGGATGAGTGCCATCTTAACTAAATTCTGGGAACACGCTAAGATCGGAATTTGGCATGTTAGCACAATCCCATACTCCTGAGTTACCTCCTGGACGACCTTGGCTTTATTTTGTTTCGCTTCTCTGGGCACTTGTGTGGCTGTCTGCTCTGCTCTCATATTGAATCAGAAAAGTCACCTGCATTGACAAATACCAAGTCATTATATTGTACACCTGCAATGCATATACTGTTATATGTCAATTATGTCTCAATTAAAAAAAAAAAGCAGTATCATCTGCTGCTTTCTGTGGTTTTCTTTCTACGGGTTGTAGGGAATGGGTTAAAGAAAAGAAAAAAAGTTATTTTTATAAATAACCCCAGAAATAAATAAATAACCCCAGAAAGTTCTTTTTGTATCTTAATCCCTGGAGTCCGTACATAGGACCGTCTATGGTCCGATGATCTCTGGAGATGTAATTAGGTTGTTTCTGCTGCCGTAAGCTACCCAGTTTGTGATCGTTGGTTCACAATCACCACAAGAAATTTGTACATGGGGGGTTGGCACACTTCAGATTGTGTGATTGTCATTTCTTCTCTTTGAAATAGACACTTGGTCACAGTCACCAATAATGAAATGATTGCTTTTCAGAAGCATCATTCATCATGATGCTGGGGTATAAATGACCATCTTTCCCCCATAATGGCGATTCTACATTATATTCAGCCATGATTCAGTACAGAAATTTCATGCCTTTTATTTCTCTACATCTACCTTCCTTAACAAATGGGATGCCTTTTGCATGGTGACTGGCTGCTATTTAGTAATGGCGCCTGCATATTCCTTGTAGGATTGTGTGGATATTATTGCTGTGATGTTTATCACATGCCTATTATGAGCCCAACATTGGACTCGGCACCAATAATGCAGAGATGGGGAAATCCAACAGGTTTCAGGTTGATGGAGGTCACCATCCAGGAGAAATAAGAATTAGGATTGCACGGGCAGCTGCGGGGCTCAGTCGGTTAAGCGTCCAACTTTTGATTTCGGCTCAGGTCACGATCTCATGATTCGTGAGTTTGAGCTCCATGTTGGCTTCCATGCTAACAGTGTGGAGCCTGCTTGGGGATTCTCACTTCCTCTTTCTCTGCTTCTCTCGTACTCTCCACCTCTCGCTCAAAATAAATAAATAAACTTAAATAGGATTATAGTCAGTTCTTGCTGTTCACATTCATGATGTACAAAGTGTTGATTCATTCTCATTGAACTCAGGGCAAATAGCATTTGAACTCAGAACAAAGCTTACTCGATGTGTGTATTTTCTCTGTGAGGCACACCCCCAACCTTCTTACACTTGGGAGCACTGGGTAGCTCTTCAGGAGCACATGGGCAGCCACTTTAAACAGAAAACCATGAACAGGAAGTACAGAAATGAGAAAAACATGGCACCCAATAGACCCCATGAAGGACAGCTGATTTGTCGTCTCAGAGCTGAAATGACAAGGCAGGATGTCACCCTGTTCCAACTTAGCTGGGATTATATGCATCAAGAGACACATTTGTTTTAAGATTTTTAAAAAACATTTATTTTTGAGAGAGAGAAAATGTGTGAGTGAGGGAGGGAAGGAGAGAGAGGAAGATGCAGAATCTGAAGCAGGTTCCTCTGAGCTGTCAGCACAGAGCCTGACACGGGTCTCGAACCCACGAACCGTGAGATCATGACCTGAGCCGAACTCGGACACTTAACGACTGAGCCACCCAGGTGCCACAGGAGACATGTTCTTCACCGCTCTGTGCGTGTCTGCAAATGAAAGCAAAAGTATCCAGAGTATTGATTGTGAGATGACCATTCAACCATAGTAAGCAGGTGTCTTGGTGATTATGGAAAGTGTGAATAATGAGGACCCAGTGTGCTTGGGCAGAATCGTCACAAAACTGAGATTCAAAAACTCTTATAATGACACACCACTAACTTTTTGGGTCATTATTCAATTCCACTGGCTTTGGATTTCTGTTGTGCTTGGTTATGTTTCGACGAGCGTGTGGTATGACTGTGCAAAGACATTCACATGCCTTTATTTTTCTACTTACTCCACACAAACCGGGAGTTTTGTGTGTTTGTTTGTTTAAACAAAACTCCTGTTTTGTTTGTTTGTTTGTTTAAAGATTGCACCTGAAGGAATTTGGAAACATGCCTGAACTTGAAAGTCGTTGCTCTGGGAATCCGTGCCAGGTCAGAGGAACGCCAAAAGTTGTTATTGTACGTGAAAACGGACTCTGTTTGGGTTTCCGGGATTCCTGACCACGTCTTCTGCACGTCTCCAAGGTCCACTTGGGTTTCCTTCTGCTCCTGTGTCACTTCTCTGTCCCCATCTCTCTATGCCAGACTCCTAGCATTGCAAGTCCCAGGTCAAAGTCATTTTGTTCCCAAAACCAGCCAGGTTCATCTACCTGCAGTGAATCTCTCTCCCCTTCTGCTTTCCATGGCTTTATTCCTGCATATTTGCACTTGCCCGCCAAGCTCGTATCTGTGACCGGTCTGCAGGTTTCCCCATCTTCTCCAACTGACTGTCGTCTACACAAGCAGCCACCCTGTCATCTGCACTGGTAAAGGAGCTCCGCGTACACCACGATGTGTTTTGCGTCTATATGTGTTTGTTGGAACACAGATATGAGCACGATGGGTTCTAAGTCGTTAACGTGGGGGCGCGCAGGTGTGAGATGATGTAAGGTGCCCAGCAGAAGGTGTGATTGTGGATCCTGTGAAAACACTTGGGATCCTTTATGGGCCTGAATGCCAGGTGCTGGCAAGAGTGTTTACAGACCCTGGAGACCACATACTTGGGTTTGGATCGTGAGGTAGCAGCATCCACTACCCGGATGTTGGTAGAATTACATAACGGCACATAAGCATGGCACCCGTACACTGCTGCTTAGTGTCAGGAGCTCGCTATCCACGTTAGCCAACGTAGCCGTCAGTAAGATATTAAAAACAGTTGCACGCCTGGGGGCATGTATTTTAAAGCCACCTCATCAAAGAGGACGTTGCTTTGATTTCAACGGCTAGACCAAAGGAGATAAATACGGCTTAAAAAAATGGATCTCCATTGGAGTGTCTTAAATTGAACGTGTAGGCGAACAGGTAAATGAGATCCAGGTGCCTCCTTCCGTTCAGTCTGACACGTGATATGAATCTGCTGTGATCGGCATTTCCTTGGCTGTGACACATGCATGTGGTGATTTCTCTGCTTTGCACTGAACCAGGAAAAGCAGACTTTAAGGCATTCGGTGATTTTATACGCAAAACGCATGCAGGAATATTCATGTCTACTCTTATGTTCACTTGGGGTGAAAGGGACGTCTTTATTTTTTTTTTTTACAATGTGCACATTTTTGGGATCTACATTTTTAAAAACTGGGGTAAAATACACATAAGATGTATGATCTTAGCCAATTTTAAGCAAAAATAGGTCGACAGTGCTAAGTATATTCAGGTTGCTGTGCAAGTCATCTCCAGAATATGTTTCATCTTGCAAAACTGAAACTCTATGCTCACAGAGGCCATTTGGTTTTTTAAATAAGTTTATTTTATTTTACTTTTTTCATGAAATAAGTGTACTCCTTAATCCCTATCTGTATTTCACATGTCCCTACCCCTACATCCCTTCTGGTGACCATCAGAGTCTGTTTCTTGGTTTGACCCTGTGTCTCTTTTTTTTCCTTTGCTTGTTTGTTTTGTTCCTTAAATTCCACATATGAGTGAAATCATATGGTATTTGTCTTTCTAAGTGACTTGTTTTGCTCAGCATAATACTTTCTAACTCCATCCACATCATTGCCAATGGCAAGATTTCATTCTTTTTTATGGCTGGGTGATATTCCACTATATACATACCACATCTTCTTTATGAGGCCATTTGCTTTCAACTCGGGGCTTAATACTCAAAAAGTGAAGATATTTTAAGTAAATTTCAGAAAGAAATGTTTGTTTCTTAGACAGCCAGTGTGAACTGTTTATGGTATAAATGCAGGCATGTTCTTCCCCATAATGAATCTATGTTCTAAAAGCCACACACGTCCACATAGTTGTGTGTCAAAGTGCTAGTCTCCTGGCCTCCAAGCTGCCAAATTTGGTGCATCCTTTTCCCGTAACTAGTGAGAAGTTCAGGAAGCTAACTACCCCCCAAAGTTATCTAGAATAGACACACCACCAGGCTTTCATGGTGAGAAAAGAATTTTAAATGCTTGGGGCACCTGGGTGGCTTAGTCGGTTAAGCGTCCGACTTTCACTTAGGTCATGATCTTGCGGTTCGTGGGTTCGAGCCCCGCGTCGGGCTCTGTGCTGACTGCCAGCTCAGAGCCTGGAGCCTGTTTCAGTCTGTGACTCACTCTCTCTCTGACCCTCCCCTGCTCACGCTGTCTCTCTCTCTCTCTCTCCTAGAAATAAATAAAACATTTAAAAAAAAAATAAATGCTTGTCCTAGCTTTCATACCCCATTGTATATGGCAGACTCTCAGAGAAGGAGATGATATGTCCAATATTGTTGATCATCTGTAAAAGATACAGAGGTTCCTAAGTTTGGAAGCACATAATCGGTCAAGAAGGGCTTTTTTATTCTTTTTAAATTTTATTTTATTATTTTATTTTATTTTTGTGACAGAAGCAGAGCACGAGCAGGGGAGGGGCAGAGTGAGAGGGAGACACAGAATGTGAAGCAGCTCCAGGCTCCCAGCTGTCAGCACAGAGCCCGACGCGGGGCTCAAACCCATAAACCGTGAGATCATGACCTGAGCTGAAGTCGGACTCTTAACTGACTGAGCCACCCAAGTGCCCCAAGAAGGATTTTTTTTTTAAAAACAAAAACAATATATAATTGTATAAAATAGGACTGACAAAGCACACCATATCTTTAAAGCTTACTTCCAGTGTTCTGGAGAAACGTTCTCAGATTGCTCTAACATTTGATTATTAGGTCTCAAATATAGGAAAATCGTTTTAGAAAACCCACACAAGATTATAGAAATGGTAAAGGTGTTTTAGGGGTTGAATATGAACACAGAGAAATACACACGTGCACACAGGTATGTGATAATGTCTGCCCTTTAGTGGTTTAGGGGAAGAAAACTAAACTTTTCCTACCCTCTTATGTTCAGTCCCTGAGACCCTGTAAACTAAACTCGCAAAAGACAAATTGGCAGGAGAAAATGTAAGCACATTTTGTTCAGTATTTGTATTTTTAAGTTGCTCTGTTTACGAGGCATTTAAAATAATCTAGTGAGAGAGAAGCAACATTACTTAGAAGCCCAGTGGCCTGTGTTCAGTCTACAAGAGAATTTTGTATATCCTGCAACCTTGCTATTGCTACTTCTAGTACCTTTTTTGTAGCTGCCTTAGGATCTTCTACATGGATAATTATATCATCAGTGAATGAGGAGTTTTACTTCTTTCCTTTTGAAAGAGCTGCCTTTATTTACTTATTTAGCAATGTTTAAACCTTATTTGAACAGCTAGGATCTCCAGTATAATGTTAAATAAAAAGGGTGAGGATGTGCTCTGTGTGTGTGTGTGTGTGTGTGTGTGTGTGTGTGCGCCTTTTATAAAGTTGAGGAAGTTTTTTCTTTTCTCAGTTTACTGAGAGTTTTTAGCATGAATAGATGTTGGATTGTTGTCAAATCATTTTCCTGCCTCTGTTGAAAGGATCATGTGGTTTTCCTTTCTCGTTCTGTTAACATGGTGAATTCTACTGACTGATTTGAAACTGCTAACTCATCTTGCTTGGCTATTTTGTGTTTTGAGACCCATGTCAACCTCATTAGAATAAGACAAGTGATTGAAAATGAGGCCTGGCTGTATTATACTCTTGGGGGATTTCAAGGCACATCCATCCTGAAGGGTAAAACCTAAGGAGGTTGACTGTGCGTTGTTTGGGGAACAGGAAAGAGGCAATGGGAGGGGATGATTCATGGCCATGTCTCTATTCTATGTCAGGACATTCGACAAATAGGCTTCCTTTCTTCACTTCAACGCCTACCCAATTCAGTTGAACCATGTAGGTGAACTGGGTAGAATTTTAAATGCCTGTCTTCAGTTTTCAAGAGCTGGTACGAAATCCAATGGTCAACAAAAGCAAACAGAACTCAAGAGAGAAGCTGAGAAATCACGTTGAGGTCTGATTACACGTGAGAACCACAGGAAGCTGTAAATTTAGATCATTGGAAATGGTATGCTCGTGTTTGATATAAAACTACTGTGAGTAAGGAACCTGATCGGCCATCAGCTACTTCACCAGTTATCCCTGCCTTTGCTAGTTAGCAGAGACATTTTTGGTTATAGTAGCCACCTGCAAAAATCCCATTTGTAAGGTCATTTTGGAGCCGGAAAAGGACAGACCAAGAATGTGCCAGCTTCTGTTGCTTTGTGCGCTTTTCTAACAGAAATAAATCCCGTGATTGCCTTAGTCATGCATTCCCCAGGTAAGGGATACTCGTATCATGTGTGAACAAAGGCGCACATAAAATCAACTTGATGCATTCACAGTTCGCTGACACACTGGCTTTCTTAGACTCCAGATGTTACACATTAAATTGATGTGGTACGTTTTATGATGCAGGACTTTTTCCTGGTTTTACCTTACCCTGCTGTGTAGCATTTTATATTTTTTGTGAAGACCTTGTCTCCTTTGATTCTAGTGAAAAAAGTGAGGTAGTCCCATAACAGGATGTATATAGTTCTGCCATTGGCTGTGACCTATTCTGGGTACTCTTACGGCTGTCAAATCTGAGAGAGCAACATCTGTGACGTGTCCTTCATACCTGGCCCGGGAGAGAAGAGGACAATTATCCGTAGAGTCAAGGTCGCCATGAAATATGTAGAGTGCTGTGCCAAGGAACTCCACCATGTGTTACAAACATGAAGGTAAATGAAAACAGAAACCCTTAAGTCGTTCGCTCACATGGAGAAGGAAAATCCATAAGGTGAAACCCAGCAGGGTGGGTGTTACAAGGGGTTAATAGAAGATGTGACTCTTGTACCAGCACTCAGTGGACACACCAGAACTTACCCAATGGAGAAATTAGGCAAGAGGTTTCCAGGCGAAGAAACACACGAGCTCTGAATGTGTTGCTGGAACAGAGTGAGACTTTCAGAGTGAGGAGGGAAGTGAGGGGGCAGACAGGCATCTCAGGGTGGATTTGATGCTTATTTATTTTTGAGAGAGAGTCAGAGACAGAGCATGAGCAGGGGAGGGTCAGAGAGAGAGGGAGATACAGATACTGAAACAGGCTCCAGGCTCTGAGATGTCAGCACAGAGTCTCATGTGGGGCTCGAACTCATGAGCCGTGAGATCATGACCTGAGCTGGAGTCGGATGCTTAGCCGACTGAGCCCCCCAGATGCCCCATCCGGGTGAATTTGAAGGCATAAACTAACTGGAGGCCAGGGAATTGAGGGTTCCCAGCGGTAAGGGTTCGGGAAGGTATCCTTAGTCATAGTGTGCCAACGAAAGATTTTCATGTCATATTATGTTACCGAATCACAAGAGATGTAAGCAAGGATATATATATGCATACTTGACACACAGTTATGTTATATATATTATATATAATATATAACAGTTATATTATATATACTAATATATAATTGGATATAATAAATATAATATTATATATAATTATTGCATATTAGTATAATTATTATATATTATATTACATATAATTTATAATATAACTTATATAATAAGTTATTTTACATATCTTATATTATATAAATTATATTATATGTCATATATAAGTTATATATAAAGTTATATTATATATGTTATATATTATATAATATATAACAGTTATATTATATATAAGTTATATTATATATAAAAGTTATATATAATGAGTTATATTATATATAAGTTATATATATAATATATATGATATAAGTTATATATTTATATATTATATAAAAATTGTAATATATTATTATAAATATATAATATTATAAATACATTATTATAATGATATGTTTATATGTCATATATAATATATTAATATGTAACTTATTATATAAGTTTTATATATAACTTATATATGACTTATATTATGAATTATATATGTTACATTACATCTAAGTAATATATATTATGTATAATATATAACAGTTATATTATAACAGTTATATTATATATATAAAAGTATACTTGACACACATAGTTTCAGATCTAGGACATACTGATCCAGCAAGTCTGTGCTGTGCTCACCACAAACATAGGCACCACCTGTTACCATATAACGCTATTACGGTATCTTTGACTGTGTTCCATATGTTATACCTTTCATGCGGTGACCTACTCATCCCATAACTGGAATTTCATATGACTCACTCCGCTTCACCCATTATGCTCATCCCCTTCTTGATAACCATCATTGAACAAGCTCTTTGGGCCATGCCAGTAGCGTCCATCCTTGACTGTACCACGCACTCAGGGCAGAAGCCCAGTGCGATCGCTTTGTGATCAGACTGTTGGTGTTGAAAAGGAAACTGCCTCTGTCACTTGGAGCCACCTTCCGTGACGCGCTGAAGCCCTGAGATGAATGACAGATCCAATAACAACACTACTCTTCATGCCCAAGTCTGGGGTGAATGTGGGAAGCTTGCAGCGTCCGTCCTGCGTACAGACATCTTCCCAGGATAGATGTGTTTCTCTTGTGGCTCCCTGCAACGTTCAGGACAATGTCGTTAGAGTACTCTCCCTTGGACCTCGCTAGGTGAGTGCTGACTTCTGCCAGCCTGCATGATGTGATGGCTCTGCCAAGTGAACGCTTGATTGACTGTTGGCTCACTCTTTCCCGTTGCTCCCTCACCCAGCTAATCCCCAAAGGGCCTTCGTTCCCAGGTGGCCTTCTGCTTCCCAGCTGCATCTGAATCATTGGTCCAGGCAAAGGCTCTGAACGGACCTGCCAGCACACGGCGTGTCGAAGCCTGCGATCCCCGCTCTGTGTCTGAAATAGCCTGGTGTTTATGTTTTGAGTAGAAGAGATTCAATTGGATGCGGCAAAGACATATCATGGAGCAGCTGTGCGTGAGAGGACTTGCACCATCAGGGAGTCGCAGGCACTGGCTCTGCTGCTCAAGAGAAAAGGCAACCCAAAGAAAATGAGCTGAAGTTTGAGAGTTTATAAGAAATGCCTGTGTGGCTCTGTGGGGCTGCCAGTAAATATTTCAGTTACAGACACATTTTCCACAATTATTGGCTGTATGTGTGGGCAGGAAGTGGGGTCGGTATGAGAACTTGGAATAACATGCTAAGACTGTAAATCTTTAATGAATGTGGAAGGGGGGAGAGAGAGGGAGGGACGGAGTGAAGGTGCCACTTTGTCAGAAAAGAGTCCTTAATAGTTGAAGAAACCCGAATAGAATGAGGTGTCCCTTTTCCCTCGTGCCCTCCTGTGTCCTAAGTGAACTCTTGCATAGACTCCGTTTCTCCACTACCCATTCCTTCCCCATTCATGGCAGATAGATGCTGTTGTACTGTGACCCCATGAACCACAGCCAACTCAGAGCCTAGAAACAAGGTCTGTGTAAGCTGATATGTCACCGGAGATCTGAAATTGCCATTCAAAGAAGGAAGATTTTCTATATAGAAATAAAGCCAAGTTTTGTGCCAAAACACAGTCCCATTGATAAGGTGGTAGGGTTTTCTTTCCTTGGCCCATGGCCAAATTCTGGCCTTCTCATTTCCAGGCATTTGAAAGATGGAAAGATTTTCACCCCTTGGTGATGCCAGGTGCTAAATGCTTGGGTTTCAGGCGAACTGCTGTGGATTCAGCCTGTCAGGGTGTCCAGAGACCAGGTCATTGGGGCCCCTGGACAGCTTGTGTTGCTTCGTGCCAACACAGAATGGAGGCTGTTTCTGCCATCTGGAGTGCAGAAGATTCCTCTCTTTTCTCTGGTTGTCATTAAAGGCCCGTCAAGCCTGTGGAGTACATCAGAGACACAGTCACAAAGAGCCGTTAAGTTGTCTCTTCAAGCTTCCCATTTATGGCTCTGGGGCCAACTTGGGGTGCATGTAAAATCCACGCCCAGCAAGTGGAAATGCCAATGAGATACGCAGGCATCAGAATTTCTCATCCTTCAGCAAGTCCAACGTGGGGGAACTAGTCCCCCAGTCCTCACCCTCAAGGAAGGTCCGAAAAAGCAAATGGTGTAACCACCATGTCTAAATGCACACATGCAGCTGTTGCTTGGCGGAAGCACCTGGATTTCTCACCTGCGATCTCAGGAAAGAGTCAGCATTTCTGTTTGCCACTGCTCCGGCCTGATGGTTGACCGCTGAGCTTCCAAAATATCAGATTGTAGTCTGTACTGCGATGGTTCTCAAGGTGGAGTGGCTTGGACTTGCAGTGCTGACATTATTTGACCTTGTTCAAGAATGAACCTAAGTGGTCAGTAGCGAAAGGCTGTCTAGCGAGTCCAAATAATGACACATGTGTGACATGCTGGGTGGGGGTAAGCAATATGGTGTCCCTGTCCATGTACTCACAGTCCCTAATGTAGAGACTAACCTTGAGGACAGTTGCCCAGACCTTTATGGAAGGAGCATATTCACGAGTTGGAAAGAACATGAAATTTTATCTTGCATGGATTCCAATGTAGAAACTAGATATATATAACTAATGGGGAGTGGGCTTGTGAAGATAACGTGTTAATTAATTAGGAGGAAATTCCTGTGCTTATGACAGTCAAAATGCCAAGTTAAAACAATGGCAACCTGTGTTTAAAACATATACAAATTAGTGTGAAGGCATAAAAATAAGCCACGTGGTGGAGTATCTTTAATTGATTCATGCAGAACGGGCCTTCTCCCCAAAGACTCTGAAGATTGGGCATGAGGAAATGCCCAGAGCGGGCGGGTGCCCAGGACCATGTGTGTCAAAGCGTGGGGTGCACAGGCAGGTCTGGGGTGGAGCCCGACTGTCCCTATTTCTGGCTGGGTGACGGCAAGCCTGCTCGTCCTGGATAACACATGTAGCCACTGGGGCAGGTAAAAAGTTCAGAAGAAAGGAAGAGGCAGAGATGTAGGAATTTAGTCCCAAAGAAATGACTTGTGTCTCAGAAAGGAGCATTTCCAAAGATTTCAGGAGTGGATGTAGACAGCAGCACACCAGCACCAATACCGAAGACTGAAGCGTGGGGTGACAGAGAGGGCGGTCTATTGGAAATGATCAGTGGTCGCCCAACCACGCCTGAAGGTCCCTTCAGCTGGTTCTGTGCACCCTCCCTGGATACACATGCGCCTTGCTTCCCCCAGCCAAGACCCTCTGCAGAAAACTGACCTTAGCTCCCCAGAACTGAGTACCCCATCTCCGGAGAGGTGTGAATTATTTCAGCTCTCAGGCCAAGGTCGTATGAACCAACCCTGATGTAAACTTACCCTCCAGAGTCCCCCGCAAGTTCAAGTGGGGGTTTCCTTCTGCAGAACTTGGCCTGAGATCTCACCTTGCTTGCTTTATTCTCTCCCAAATAGGGTCCACGCAATAGGTTTCTTTGGAGCACTTTCTCTCATGGTCTGCTTCTGAGAAATCAGACCGAAAGCAGATGAGTAGACTAACACTTAAAAATATAATGAGAAGGAATCTGAGGATGGTTTTTAAAAAAACAATTCAATTTACTTTTACTTTTTTTTAAAGGAAATGTTAAGGTTTTTTTTGAAGATGATAGCTTGGTTTTGCTTTTACTTTTATGATGAGTGTATTAAAGAGCTCAGGTTTCCATTTTTCTCTGTGGTGTTTATCCCCAAGGTTATCAATGTTGGGAGTTTATGAGCATGAACTGTACCTTCTTCATAATATGAGTCTAGGGTCTGCGGCCACACAGGGTGCTTGTCAGGATATTTCTGAACAGACAGGAATAGTACGGTCAACACGGTACCTATCTGCTCTACAGAATTTTCTTCTCTCCACCATGGCTCCAATGAACTTAGTGGGCCATGTGGCCCTTAGATAGGAGAAGCCAGACACCCAGAGCTCTGCCTATTCAGAAGGGTTAGAACAAATGAACAAAGAAGCTTCAAAGACCTGGAGAGAGGGCTATACTTTTTGGAAAAGGATTAATCCTTCCTGTTTATATACAAATAAATGAAACTCTACTTTTTTTTTTAAAGGTAATATTTTATTTTATTTTATTTTATTTTTTTAATGTTTTATTTATTTCTAGGGGAGAGAGAAAGAGACACAGCGTGAGCAGGGGAGGGGCAGAGAGAGAGGGAGTCACAGACTGAAACAGGCTCCAGGCTCTGAGCTGGCAGTCAGCACAGAGCCCGACGCGGGGCTCGAACCCACGAACCGCGAGATCATGACCTAAGCGAAAGTCGGACGCTCAGCCGACTAAGCCACCCAAGTGCCCTTAAAGGTAATATTTTAAACTTAACAAAATTCTGTTTTATTTTATAGTTTTGCTGTGTTGACAGATAGCTAAACAGACAGGATGGATGGATGGATGGATGAATGGATGGGTGGATGGATGGATGGATGGATGGGTGGATGGATGGATGGATGGATGGATGGATGGATGGATGGATGGATAGGTACATAGAGAGACAGACAGATATAAAATTCAGCTTTAGAAAGTCTCCCATGAATATCTGTTGGACAGCCTCTCAATGATCTCCATCATGGTGGCACTGGCTCCCATCTTTTCCAGGCAGGTAAACTTGTGCCTTTGGAGCGTACCGCCTAGGGAGCCATCCGTGTTGCCGCTGCTCTCTTCCTTGTGCCCCACATGCTGATCACCACAGATGTTCTTCAGGCAATAACAGTCATCGTTCACTACAGAACAGACACGACACATTGCCGTGTGAAGTATGGTAGAGATCTGTTGTCTACATGCTTGGGTTCAAAGCCCAGCTGTTTCTTCCTAGGTGTTCAATGTAGAACCGGTTCCTTCCTCGCCCTCTCAGCTTGGGCCAGGTGGTTCCTGAGGGTCTCCAGGGTTATCTGGAAGATTATAGATTTTAGCGTACAATGTCTGGCCCAGGGCCTGGCTCAAGATCCCTGGTAAAGAGTAGTTCGTGTTGTTAGTAGTATGAAGGAAAATTCCAGGATGCACCCATTCTATTTGATTTGGAGAATACATGACGTGTTCGGAAGCCTGCTGTATGCAGTGATGATGAGGAAACCGATCTTGGATGGTGACAAGTGGATGCTGGGTGGCGGTAAGATGCTGACATCCTTATGTTCATTCTTCTGCTTCCATTTCAGATTCTTTTTTTTCCCCATTTCAGACTCTTGAGGGATATTGCAGAGCAGTGGAGAAAGCAGAGTGTGTGCAATTTCGATTCAGGATGTACAGCCCATGGTTATGCAGCCTGGAGAGGATGGACCAGAGGTCTGACTCCAGAGAGACCCAGAAATCACCTGGGTGTCAAACATTCCCCGAAAGTCAACAACACACACTATACTCTTTATCTCATGAAGACGAATATATGCAAATATTTATGAGTATTATTTTTCATTTTCATTTTTGGTCTTACTGGTCTTTAGCTGGTCTTTATTTTGTTGGCCTACCCTTTTATTCACAACATTTCCTTCTGTCTTGTCTAAACGACTTCCGGAATCTGGGGTAGTCTCTGCCCACTTTTCCCTAAGACTTTTGTTTGAATGTTCCAGTAACCCGTGGCGTAGTGCTTCTGCCATTACACTTTACTCCCATAATAAAATAAGAAAATTATAATGGAGGGTTTTCCGAAACTCACGGCAGCACTTTTTGCCCTGCCTGACCCTTCCTCTGTGTTACCATGGTTACAGTCACCGAGAAATAAAATACAACTCCAACAGATTGCCAGGGCACACAGCGCAATTCAGCCCGTCCTCTGCTTTGCCGTTGCGTTTATTGTGATTTTGGCTCCAGTGTGATTCATTCGACAGGCATGCGAAAAGGGCTTTTGTGAGCTTTTGGTACAAGTGCGAGCTTTCATGGGCTCCACCCTTAGCACGAAAGCCACTCCCCAAGCCCGGACGAGCCCAGCTTGCTTTATTTATCCTGGCACCTTGGATGGCAGTCCGCGCTTGGCTTGCGGGCGCCAGGACAGTGCGATAGAGCGACGAAACTTGTAGTCTAATGAGAACAGGGCTCATCTCCTTGACCATCAACCCTTGTGGCCGTGAAAGCTGTACCTGCTGGATCTTCCCTTCCTGGCTGGCATCCGGGGTTTTGCAAAGCAGATCTGTGACTCTTCCGCCCCCCACCATTCTCCTTCTGTTGGTTTCTGTGGTTGTGAGCAGTAGCCGTGGAGAGTCTGAATCACTGCCCAGGGCTGAGAGGCAAAGCCGGCTCCCACTGTCGCCTTTGGACGTCTGCAATTCTTTCTTGCAGACACCTGGGCGGGGAAGGCTGTGTTTCTGGGCATCCTCTTGATGCCCCAGGGCCCTCCAGGCAACCACAAGTGCAACAAATCACCCTGGGTCCTTGGTTTTCCAGCACACAGCTTTGCCGGCCAGCTGGGCCTCTGCCCCTGGCCCACATAGTCGGGGTGGACTTTACGGGGCTCTGTATCAACAGGCAGGTTTTCTTGCTTGGTGCTTTATTGCTTTAACATGGGCCAGCTCACGGAGGTTTTAGAGGAGCCTAATAAACGTTCGGCACTCTGTAATCAGCACATGCTTGGGGTTATGATTTTGAAATCAAAATCAAGACGCCCAGCTTTACCTTCTGGAGTGCATGGCCCAGACTCCACCCCATATTTCTGGATGCACATTCTCCCAATAGAGTTGGCCCCTACTCATGCCTTCCTTCTCTTTGTATCTTTGGCTCAGAGCATATTAATGAATATCTAACTACCCAAAAAAGTTACTTTAAAATAAGAAGATCGGTCAAAAAAATTCTTAACGTATTTTTTTCTGAATCTGCTGATCGTAAATGGATGTCTTGGTATTTCTAAATATGTGCTCAATACTTTCAATCCACCATGTAGAAAAAAGCTTCTAATGGAGCAGCGTCAAAGTAGGGGACTTTCAACTTTCTTACTCTTTGTTTTAAATGCTCATTTTTGAGACAGAGAGAGAGAGAGCGCGCAGGGTAGGGGCAGAGAGAGAGGGAGACACACAATCTGAAGCAGGCTCCAGTCTCTAAGCGGTCAGCACACAGGGCCTGATGTGGGGCTCGAACCCATGGACCATGAGATCATGACCTGAGCCAAAGATGGATGCCCAACCAACTGAGCCCCCAGGCGCTCCTCTCTTACTCTTGTCAAAGGAGATACATTACTGTTAGTCCCTCAGAACCAAATATTTTTTTGATATTGGTATTCTTTTCCATGTATACAATTACCAAATCCTAGTGAATCTTCCTCTCTGATATGTCTCAATTCTCTTTCATCCTTTCTATTTTTGCTCAGATGGCCTTAAACCAAACCTTCATTCATCCTAATCTAAATTATGACCATTGCCTCCTAACTAATGGTACTGGTAGCCCAGTTAATTTTTCCCAATGGGAATCAGGTGAACTCTCCATTAAAAAAAAATTCCTTCATGGTCACATAGTCCATAGTAGGTGGTTTAAAACAGGCAAAGCAAAAAATAAAAACCTTATAAGCATTCCATGTTGACTACCCAGTTCATCCGGTATGGAAGAGACTTCACAACACAGTGCAAGGGGAGGTCTCTGGCATTGTTTGGTGTGCACACTCCTGATAGCCATGTCCAAGCTAAAAGGAACCGCTCCCTGATTCCCAAGCCTTCCTCAAGCTGATTCTCTGCCAGACATGCTTCCCTCCTGTCTGTGTTTGACTGGATCTTAAGCACCCTTGGGTGCTCCTCTTCCTAAAACCCCCTTTCTCACCCGAGATTATTCCCCATTTACAACTCTCTCACCTACCTAATCATGTTAATGAGCATTTAGTAGGAGGTCTATACTGTCATTGGGGTCGCTGGGATATCTGACTTATTTTCCCTACCAAATGGTGACTTCTCAATAGCAAGTGCTCCCTAAATACGGAGAGACACAAATGAACAAAACACACATAGATGTAATGACACTAAACTATCCTGCCTGTCTAGCTTAAAAGCTCCACGCAATGTGGACCGACCTTGTAACCCTGTAGTGAGAATACAGGTTTGATCTCAAAAGGAAAGTCACTGTGTAAACACGTCAGCCTGCTATTTCATCAGCTACTATAATAGCAAAAAGAATAAAAATGGCACCCTCGCCACATAAACACTTGATAAAGTAAGACTCATTGCTACCTTGAATTGCTTACCAACACCAGAGTCCAGGAAAGGAAGAAAAATACGTTTCCAAGAAGTTAAATACACACACATGCAGAATTTGAGTGGGATGTGAAAGAATATGAACGATTCCAAGTTATGATTTTATTTTGTTCCTTTTTTTCCAAACCATTTGGAACTCCTTCATTATCTTTTCCATAGAGCACTCTGGTCCAAAGAGAGAATGATCTTTCTGGAAACCAAAAGGGCCAGAGTTGGAGGTAAGTTGCCTTCTGAGGAGGTGAATGTGGGGAGCTCCCACAGGAAGGATCTTCAGGGGGCACTGAGGTCTCCCGTGAATTCCACTACAAATGTCCTACCCTGTCCCTTTGATCACAGATCTCGCTCAGAGTAGTAAACCTTTATTATTCAGTTCTGTGGCTTGGATATGCTTACTGAAGGGAGTTCTGTTTATTGTGGTGAAAGCTGGTTAAAACAAAGGGAGGAGACTCTGTGTTTGATGTAGATACTCTAGTCAGGGGAGAGTTGTTTATGTATTTATGGGGTGCATGGAAAGCCCTGGAAAGTGACAAGGTCTGAGCTGATGCATCATTTCTTCAGGGAAAACTGGGAGCTCCCGGTCTGACTATACACGTGTGTTACAAACTCTAAGAGCATCTTCCTCTGTATAATGCTTCCTGCCACTGTGAGCATCAGCTGATTACTGCTGAGTCTTGGCCCCCATTATTAAAATGTTTGTCATGTTTTTTCCAACTTGTTTGGCACATAGAATGTGCTCAGAAAATACTTGCTGAGCAAATGCAGGAATGAGATATCCGAGATCACAAGCGGTGGCTCAGCAAACCAGCTCTCAAACACACACACGCTGATTTGCCCATTTCTCTGGTGTAAATACCCCACCGTGATTGAGCCAGACTCACAGAATTTCTGGATGGTTGACCCCTGGCTCCTCACGGCCTTGTGAGAAAGGTCTTTGACTTACTTAGCAAAGTCCTTCCCCACCAAAGAACACACTTCGTACTTCAGAGTCAGAAAGATTATTCTTAGATGTGGCGAACTTTTGCTACAGGCTTCCTGGTGCACATTTTCCCGAGTGGAAAGGCCCCCATTTGTTTGTAAAACATGTGGCATGAACCAGAAACACTGCCACCCGTTGCTTTGGAACCTATAGCCAGTGCACTAGAACAAGAAAAATAAATAAGAGACACAACTGTGAATAGGGGAACACGCATGCTCTCAGTGTTCGCAGATGATACAGTCTGTTACATAGCTTAAAATTAGGTAACAAAACGCCTCCAGAACATTTTTAGCAAATGTGTTCAAGACTTCTATGCAGAAAAGATCTGACCACTGATTTTTATTAATGTTTTTATTTATTTCTGAGAGAGAGAGAGAGACAGTGTGAGCAGGGGAGGGTCAGAGAGAGAAGGAGACACAGAATCTGAAACAGGCTCCAGGCTCTGAGCTGTCAGCACAGAGCCCGATGCGGAGCTCGAACCCACGGACTGTGAGATCATGACCTGAGCCAAAGTCGGATGCTTAACTGACTGAGCTCCTCGGGGACCCCTAATATCAGACCATTTCCGATACAGAAAGATGCTTATAAAAAGAGGCACAAGCCATGACCTTGCATGGGAAGACACATTCTTATATTAATAGATAGCATACAATAACACATAAAAAAAATCTACAAAAATACTGCAAAAGTTCATTTAGTTAAGACATTCCAGTTGAAATCTAATCTTCTTCTTATGAAATGTGTAAATGAAATTCATCTCAAGGAAAAAGTTTGTAAGAATGCACATGACAGTGAGAAAAAGATTTAAGAAACTTGCACTGTCATATTAACACATGTCATAAAACACTCTACAGTAGACTAGAGATAAAAAGTTAAGTAGAGATTCTGTCCCTGGGGAAATGCTAAGTTAATATGCGGCATTAGAATGATTGGTTGGATAATCAGGCCGAAGAAAGTTTTCACCTCATACCACAGAGTCAAGTAGGTTCCAAATGTTTATGGTTTTAATATTTAGAAATGAAAAATAAGGGCACCTGGGTGGTACAGTCAGTTAAACATCTGACTCTTTTTTATTTTTATGTTGTTAAATGTTTTATTTATTTCTGAGAGAGAGAGAGAGACAGCGTGAGCAGGGGAGGGTCAGAGAGAGAGGGAGACACAGAATCTGAAATAGGCTCCAGGCTCTGAGCTGTTGGCACAGAGCCCTACGTGGGGCTCGGACCCATGAACCGTGAGATCATGACCTGAGCTGAAGTTGAATGCTTAACCGACTGAGCCACCCAGGCGCCCCAAGCATCTCACTCTTGACCTCAGATCACTTCATGGTCTTGCGGTTCATGAGTTTGAGCCCTGCATTGGGCTCTGTGTTGATGGCTGAAGCCTGCTTTCGATTCTGTCTATGCTTCTCTCTGCCCCTCCCCCCTTTCAAAATAAATGAATGAACTTAAAAAACAAAAATGAGGAGGCGCCTGGGTGCCTCAGTCAGTTAAGTGTCCGATTTCAGCTCAGGTCATGATCTGAGTTCATGGGTTCGAGCCCCGCGTCGGGCTCTGTGCTGACAGCTCAGAGCCTGGAGCCTGTTTCAGATTCTGTGTCTCCTCTCTCTACCCTTCTCCCACTCACACTCTGTCTCACTCTGTCTCTCAAAAAAAAATGATAAATAAACATAAAATAATTTTTAAAAAGACAACTATAAAAAAAGGTATGGGAACGTCTAATCTCAGAATGAGGAAAGGCTTTCTAAACAAAGGTGAAAACAGGGGAATGTGAGAGATAGAGCTCTGAACAGTTTTAAAACTTGTCTTCGAGAAAAATGCAGTTCCATCAACAAATTTGAGAGGAAAAGAATGGAAAACAAAATATGACAAAATATTTGCTATATTTAGGACATTAATGCCTGATGGAGCATTTGCTATATTTAGGACGTGTTAATGCCTTGTTATGTAAATTATTACTACTCGAAAACAAAATCTAAACAGCTCAACAGAAATGTGGGGACAGGCTAATAAATGCTTCTTTTATGAAATTACCAAGGTATGCAGTTTGTTAGTTAATATGTATGAAAGATAAAAAAAACACACTTCTGTCTAAGTACCAAATTAGGAGCTATTAATATGATAGGAAATCTTGGACATTAAGTGTGGGTAAATGGCACTGTCATATGCCAGCATGGGAGCTATTAAAGTTGGAAACCCTTTTTATAGGGTATTTCCCAATGTTTGGCAACAACCTCAGATACATTCACATTCTTTCCTGCAGCAATCCTATGCCATCGAATTTCAGACATTAATGGCAGACTCTTTGCAAAATATGAAACGATCCAGATGTCCACCAAGAAATGGTTGAACACTTTATGGCGCATCCATATAATGGGATTTTAGTCCCACTAACGGCACTGGAGTATGAAAACCATAGACTGTTATGGAAAATAAATGAACCTTAAACCACGTGCTTTGGCGTATAAACAAAACTGAAATTACATATATAAATAATTTTTGTTTGTGATCACACTCAGCCAAATCTGAGTATGTTCAGTGTCTTTTGAGTAATGCAAAGTGAATAATGTTTATTTATTCGTTTTTTTCTGTATTGCTATACTGCTGTATCTTACCTATAACATCTATCGTATGAAATAAAGGCTTTACAAAAACTCAGTGTAGTACAAACCTTCTGTGAGGAAACTTGAGACTTGTTCTTTCTCTCCCAAATGGACCTGGATCTGCCTTCCTTCTGACCAATTTGTTTCGGCCCTTCAGAAACGTGGCCACATGGTGGGTGGCCTTCGGTGCACTTTTCTGGTTTCTGCTGGAAAGCTGTCAAGAAAGATTATTTCCCCCCATTTGAAATGTACTAAATCCAGTACTTTCTGTAGGAAAAAAAAAATCTCTGTGGTTATTTTTTTTTTATTAGTTTAAATCCTGGCTTAACAAAAGTCTCATTTTCCAGAATCAACAATAAGAAAACGAAACTATAGTGGGTACTAATCCTGTCCTCTGAAGCTTGTGTTTTTCATCTTTCTTTAACTATTTATTTAAAATAGAACCTGACCCCCTCCCATCATCCAGAAAGAAAAATAGAAAAAAAAATCTTTTACACATAATTTATTTTAATAATCATTCGGAGCCAAATCTTGAAGAATGGCATGCACTCCATTCAACATACCACTGAATTATTTTGACAACTTGTACAAAAGCTTATACAACCTAAAATAATAAAAGGGACTTTGTGATTCTTCATGTTATATGTGAAACTCGTTAAAGATTTTGTTTATTTACCTTTTCTTATTGTTTTAAAATTCAGGTTCCCAGACATTAACGGAAAATAGCCCGGTTTTATCCTTCCCAAAGCAGTGTGTCTACATTTTCTTTTTCATAACAGAAAAGTTGAATTCAGTGTTCCCTAACAATGCATTCCTGCTCTCCAGCCACTTTATGTCTTCTTTTTTAAATGAAAATATACTTTTCTCTTTCTATTTCTTAAACAATCAAGAGGGAAAACCTCAGGGTCTGGATGTTTTGACAAAAAACATTGTAGGAAATTTTAATGTCTGCCGTGTTTACAAATCCAACTGAAATATTGGCCTGGACTGCAGGCAGTCATTCTCTGGGGCTCACAGATGGGAGAAATTTGGGGTCCCGTGGGCACTAGTTCCTTGCTCTAGGATAAATAATTAATACTCAGAGTCCTACCATGGATTTTAAATCGCAGCATAGGAGAGATTTAAAAAATCACACTCATGTAGAAATTTGAGTTATATATGATCTATCCATAAAGATATTCGTAATAATGATAAAAATAATAATAAGTGGATTCCCCCCACATTTCCAAAGAAAGCTCTTCCCAAGTATTATCTCATTTAATCATCACAGTGTTTTTATGGCTCGTGGTCTTACGTGGGACCATTCTCTGGGTAGAATAAACCCCAGACTTGCAGAGCCATAGCCTAATAAGCATGGGTCTTTACTTTCAAGAGGGACAGTGGTTCTCAAGAGCTATGGCGGCCATAAGAAGAAAGATTTCAGTGGACAGTAGGGTTACAGGGAGTCCACATGGCAGCCCATGTGTTCTGAAAAGCCCCAGCTACTCACAAATTCAGGTTCTTTCCACCTTGCAGCCCCTCCATCCTCTAGTGCCTTCTAATTTCTACATCCATCATTTTAGCCTGGAAGGGAGACACCTGATTGGTGAAGATTGATCCCATGACTGCATCTGGAAGAAAAGGGATCCTGGGAAATGTGTGCATCGTTTCTTCTTCATCATCTTAGACTGAAAGAAAATACCTGATCGGTGATAATTACTCACATGACTCCATGTGGAGGCAAAGGAGCCTGGGAAATGTAATAATACATTATGGCTTCTTCACCATGTCACCCTGGAAAGGAAACATACCTTTGGTGAGATTTAGTCACGTGGCTCCATGTAGAAGCAAGGGAGCCTGGGAAATGTAGCCTCTGCCTGACTGGGAAGATGGACTTGACCAAAATTCTGCAATCTATCAGGAGATGCTTCAGGCTTCAAGGATAGCTAATCACCTTGTGTTAGGGAAATTGCATTCCTATCAATATTTTAGTAGGAGAAAAACCTCAGAGATTTAGTAACTGGGGCACCAGATTTACATCCAGGCTACAATATGTGGTAGGGTTTCTTTTTAAAATGTTTTCTAGGGGCACCTGGGTCGCTCAGTCGGTTGACCCTCCGACCCTTCATGGCTCAGGTCATGGTCTCACGATTTGTGAGTTTGAGCCCTGCTGTGCACTGATGGCACCCCTGCTTGGGGAGCCTGCTTGGGATTCTGTCCCTCGTCTCTCTGCCCCTCCCTGACTCTTGCTCTGTTCCCCTCTCTCTCTCTGCCCCTCACCTACTCTCTCAAAATAAATAAACTTTAATAAAAATAAAAGTAAAAATGTTTTTATGTACTAAAATGGGAATATGTACCAAATAAAATATTACCAAGATTTTTAAAATTCGTTTTTTAGGGTTGAAAATGTTTCCCAAGTTGTATTTCTGTCCTGTGTATGACTTATGAAGTTGTCCATCTCTACACTTGGAATCCTATCTGTTCATGTATCCCTCTCTTCTTACCTAAGCTTTAAAACAAGAAATGATTATTAAGACTATGTTAAGATGGGTGGAAAGGTCTGGATACTATTCCGGATTGTGGCATTTTGCTTTATGGATGGAAGACTTTCCATAGACCAGTGAGCGTGATCTGCTCAGATGAGCTGCAGTCACTGGGGCAAATGGATCCTGAAAAGTGCCAGACACTCTTACGGTGTGTGAAGCAGGTGCGACTACACCATAGTGTGCACAATGTGAGGTTTACGTAGACATTGTGAGAAGTGAAGGAGTCAGGGGGAAGTGTAAACATTGATTTAATAGTTGGCTCAAATACGGGTTCTTGAATCTTGAATCCCAATATTCATACAAATATAATTTTATGTTTGTCTGTACATATTTTATATATTTATATATTATGTACTATGTCTGTCTATCTTTCTTTCTTTCTTTCTATCTATCTATCTCTATCCCTCTCTCTCTTTCCTCTGTGCTTCTGTCTGTACCCCCTCACTTTCCTCTCACACATCAACCTGTTTCTGAGAGTCCAAACTGGGGTGGACTTTCTTTTTACATAATCAAAACATGTCGTTGAGTTTCTAAAACAACCAAAAAATGTGTATTTCTCTTTCAGATGATTTATGTTACCCTAATATGGACTAGTCTCAGCTATAAGAATTTTTTAAATGTTTTTTAAATTTATTTCTATGAGAGAGAGAGAGAGAGAGAGACAGCACAAGCAGGGGAGGGTCAGAGAGAGAGGGAGTGACAGACTCTGAAACAGGCTCCAGGCTCTGAGCTGGCAGTCAGCACAGAGCCCGACGCGGGGCTCGAACCCACGAACCGCGAGATCATGACCTAAGTGAAAGTCGGACGCTTAACCGACTAAGCCACCTAGGCGCCCAAGAACTTTTTTTTAAAAATAGGACTTTTAACCAGTGTCCCTCTGTCTGTATGTTATGTCAGTGGATAAAATGAGGAGTGTTAATGTCCTTTGAATACGTGATGGAAGCTAATGAAAATCATACTTGGGTTCTCATAGTTGATAAGGGGCAGAACTTAAATTCAAGACCACATCTCATTGATCTCAATGCTTTGTTGTTTCTGCCATATTCTAATAAGTCTCACAGTTGAGCAGAGCCCAGCCCAGGACACAGATCGCTTCTGGGTTCTGGGTTCTGGTTCAGGTCCCGCTACATGGCTTTGAATGGGCAAGTCCCAGCCAAGGACTCATGGCATAGGAGCAGATTATATCATTATGAAGAATTCTTCCTCAGAAGAGTTCCAAGTGCATTTGTGAAGACTAAATGGAATACAGTGCGTGAACGTGCGTTGGAAACCAGAGCTATTTTAAAAGCTTGGGAAATAAAAGCACTAAGTATTGAAATGGCAAAGCATAGGAGGCACATGCAGTGAGTAAGTCTCTGTTCTAAGCACATTATTTCGTAGCTAAACAATGACCCTTTAAGGTAGATGTGCAGTGAGCTTCCTCTTTCTCCCATGTCTGAAATCAGAGCACAGGAAGTTAAACAGCATATACCAAGGCTCTGATGTCTATACGGGGAGGAGCCCTGTAATATGGCAGAAATTAACACATTAGGTTGCTCCAGAGAGCATTAAACTGTTAGGAAATGCAAAATGGACTCTGGTATAGATTTGCCAAACCACCGGATGGATCTCAGCCCTAAACCAGCCACTTGTTCATCTTGACCTTGATGTAAATTATAATCACAGGGGCTTCTCCCTCAAAGATTCTGGTTTAATTACTTAGACATATGGGTTGGTGTATGGCGTTGAATGATGGTCCCCCAAAAGATATGCCCACATCCTAAACCCTGAAACCTATGAATGGAACTTACTTAGGAAAACAAGTTTTGAAGACATAATTAGGCAAAAGATCTCTAGATGAGTTCATCCTAGATTATCCAAATAGACCTTAAACCCAATGACAGGAGGGACATGGCCACAAGTCCAGGGGCACCTGCTGCAGAAGCTGGAAAAGATGGGAAGGATCTTCCCTTAGAGCCTCTGGAGGGAACACTGCCCTGCCCCACCTGGATCTCGCCCCACATGGATTTCAGTGGTCCGGCCCCACCTGGATCTCAAGCATCTCCTCCCCAGAACCGGGAGAGCATAAATTTCAATCACTTTACACCCTACCCACCCCCACCCCAATTTGTGGCAATTGGTTATGGCAGCCCCAAGCAATGAACGCACCAGGAATGAGGAGTTCTTAATCTTCCCCAGGTGATCACAACACTAAGCCAGGAAGGAGAGCCACTGACTTCTCATGACATAATAAGGTTAATTCTGTTAGCAAGGCTGAATAGCCAGACACTTGGGTTGGGGTTAAAAGGACCTTTGGGCTTTCCTTTCCCAAAATATCAGGCCCTCCCGGAGCCCAGAAACAAACCCTGCTGCCCATCTGTAGTTTGGTCTCACGTGATAAAAAGTGCAGAAAAAGCCCCTACAGGGTGCAGTGTCCTGAACTTTCCACTTAGTAGCAGGAGAGAGGCTTCCCTCACCAGACCTCGAGTCCTGTCCAGCTTCATTGGAATGAGAGCTCTACTTGCAAGTAGAACCCGAATTGCCCAGTTTGAGTTCTGTTTTACAGTGAAACCCTGGTCACAAAGAGTGACAGCTGTCTGCTAGCTAAGAATTTTGCTTGTGCGCACAGATGTACAAAGACATGTGCTCAACGTCAGAAGCTAGTGGAGGGCGGCTGGGGGATACGATCTTTCAGTTGATGCATTATTGAGTTAATATACTACTTACCAGTCATAGTAGAACCCTATGTGTTTCCAGTTAATAATCTGAAATCACACACACATCCTTATTCTGGGCAAACTGATTTCAATGCGTTTGCTCCTGGAGAGTGAGTCCATCTCACTCTGCCCAGACATCCCTCTATGATTTCCCAGGCATAAAAATGTTGGCCACCATTCCATGTGATGTGGCCTTTGAGTCCCCTGGACTCCGAAAGCTCTCTGAACCCCGTGTAATGGTTCTGAAGGTCTCAGACTTGTGTCAGGCTGACCTGTACATCTGCTTTACATCCTTCAGGAAGACAGTGAGTGAAGACCACCAAATGCCCCTTCCTGCCATCCTAACTTGCCTACGGCAGGACAGGGCAAATCCTTAAGGACGTATGTGGAGCCCATCTGTGAAAGTATTATCATCGATCTATTTATTTATCTTCATCATCATCATCATCATCATCATATCCATCTATTTATCTATTTACTATCTTCACCATCATCTTCATCATCTATCAAACTATCTATTCATCATCTTCATCATCATCATCATCTTCTTCATCTATCCATCTATTTATCTATTCATCATCTTCACCATCATCATCTTCTTCATCTGTCCATCTATCTATCTATTTTTCCTCTTCATCTTCATCCTCCGCCATTTATCTGGCATCTATGGGATTGGTTCTCAACGAGGGTCAATCTTAGCAGGTGCATTTGGCAATATTTGGAGCCATCTTTTCGTTGTCATGCCTGGAGTGGCACGAGCCACCAGCATCTGGTGGGGGGAGAACAAGAACACGCCTCAACGCCCTACGGTGCACAGGACCCCCCCACCCCAGACAGTGATCAGCCCCGAATGGGTGCAGAGGTCGAGAAGCCCTCATCTGGCTGAAGACTCGTCTTTGGAGAATGAACTCTAGAGGCAAGAAGTGTTCCCTGCACACGTTTTCCTCTTAGGGGCTGTCCTTGTACCCGACACATAGTAAGGGCAGTGTGCCTTTGTATGAGCAAAATAAGTGGATTAATGAGGGACAGACGAGAGACCTCTCTACATCCCACAGATCACGGAAAGCCACACACTGTTTTGTGTCAGTGACCACCACTCATTGAAGATTGGCACCACTGTACTTTCTGTCAACACGGATAGTCGTGTTCTTCCTAAATATTTATCTTGAGTTTCGCTTTTCCTCTTGGGGGAAACAAAACAATGACAGTTTTGCATAGTTGAAGAAGACTAGGACATGTGCCCCAGATGTGTCTTTCCTAAAGAGAATTTCCTGAGCAATTGCCAAGGCACCATGTTCCCCACCCCACCACCCGACTGACTTGTTTTTCTTTCTTTTCTTTTTTTTTACTTTTTTAAACTTTATTCATTTTAGAGAGACAGAGTGCGACCAGGGGAGGGGCAGAGAGAGACAGAGAGAAACAGAATCCGAAGCAGATTCCAGGCTCTGAGCTGACACCACAGAGCCCGACATGGGGCTCGAACCCACAAACCAAAAGATCATGATTAAAGCCAAAGTTGGATGGTCAAGTGACTGAGCCACCCAGGTGCCCCTGATCATCTTCCTTCTTACTTCAGCCAACACCCCCTAGGATGGGAGGGTCTCACCCTGCCTTCCTGTAAAATGCATGGTTGGAGCTACTCAGTTTCCTTGCCTGTTAAACCCTTGTAGACAATAAAATAATTCCAATGTGCTGGATAAAAGCAGTTTTTCAAACACTGTGCTTTATACCCAAATTCACTTGAAATGCTCTTGCCCTGGAAAATAGGACTATTATCATTGCCTGGTTATTTGGAAAATATTATTTTATTATCAAATGTACATTATATTGACCTTAAAAATACAGTAAAGCAGTCACGGGGATAAATATGTCTCCTATTTTCCATGAGCACACACCGATGGGGTATGGCGTGAGGGAGAGACATTTCCAGGCTTTTCCAGGAGGCCCTGGATTCATTGTGCAGGGGCATGGCTTAGCTCTCTCCTGCCCCTTCCCCCCACCCACTGACTTCAGCTCTCAAGATAAATCCCCAAACAAGGAAATCCAATATCCCAGCCTCCCACACTGTAAGGGTGCGGGGAAGGTAATATAATAGCAGTTACTGAATTTTCTCAAGGAAGTTTGGAGGATATATGTTTTTTTTTTTCAATTGCATTTCCATGCCTGCTCTCATGTAGCCAAGTCTTGTAAAGACCAATAATTTATTATTTTTAATGAGACGGAAAGTATTTCTTTCTCTCTAGCCTCATCGTCTGATTGGAAAGAAAAATATAAAACATGTCTTTATGTAAGACAATATATAGAAAGTGAGTTCCAGGGAGAAAGTGAGTCCATTATATAAAAAGTGAGTCCCATATAAAACGGTAGCTGTATTGTACGCAACTTGTACATTACAAAGACATCAGTCATTGTGCTTCTAAGCCCTTCCAGGGCAAGCTGGAGTTCTAAAGTGACAGAACATAAGTGGAAGATGGGTAGTCATTCTAGAACATTCTATCATGTTAGGGCTGCAGCAGATTAACTAGGGGATGCATCTTCAATGGGATAGCAAGGCACTGGTAATCTCTATGGTTTATTTTCAGTGAGTGCTCCTTAGGTCGGCTACAGATGCCCAGTAGAGTAGACGTGGTCTGCAAATCAGACAGCACCCTACGTGCCCAGCTCCTGCGAGCACACGACATCCCATAAACACGAATGAAGGTCCCCGGAGAGGCCAAACCATCGTTCTCGTGTTGCCACTGCTTCCTTTTGCCGACAAGCGTAGGTCAAAGTCAACATGAACCTGAAACCCAGACGGGGGCCCCCCGAGCACCGTGACAGACCCATTAAGCGTTCTGACCAGCTGACTGAGGCGGCTTTCCTTACAAATGACGCTTTGTTCTAACTGTGGAGTCCACATTCTGGGGGCGGCGTTTCAGTAGACGTGGATGTAAGTAGTTTTCGAGTCAGCGCCTAGGATGTTTTTCGCAGTGCACTTGTAGAAACCCGCGTCTCTGTGTGTGGCCTGCTGGATGGTCAGGGAGCCCTGGGGGTGAAGGAATCTGTTCCCATAGAGACGCGCCTGCGCCCCGGCGGTCAGGTGCGAGTTGTCGGGCAGGTCCCAGGTGATCTCGGCTTTGGGAATCCCCATGGCCATGCAGTTCATCTTGATGGTGTTCCCGGGCCGCGTATAGATGACGGGCGTTGGCTCACTGGTGATCCGCGGCGGATACGCTATCACGATAACTGGAAAGTTCACGACGGAAGGGCCATACTCCGTGTCCACCTTGCAGACGTAGGTTCCCCTGTCAAAGACGGAAGCGTCGCGCACCGTGAGGGTGCCGTTTTCCCAGAGGGAAAAGCGCCCCCGTGTTTGGGGGCCCTCCAACAGCATGGCGTTGGGGAGCGTCCAAGAGAGGCGAGCCGAGCGGCCCCCCGGAGGGGTGCAGTGCAGCTGAAGGGTCTCCCCGTTGATGATGCTCACCAGATTGTGATACTGGTTGCTGACCTGGGGTTTCAGTCCCACCTTCAGGGAAACTAGCCTCTCCGAGTAGCCGGCTGAGTTGCGGGCCACGCAGCGGTAAGCCCCGGCATCCACGGAGGAGAGGCCACTGATGTGCAACATGCCATCACCCTTATGGTAGAATCTCTGCAGCTGTTGGCCACTCTGGAGCTCTGTCCCGTTGGGAAGGACCCACAGCAGGGTGGGCGTTGGGGTCCCTGCGGCCGAGCAGTTGAGACTGATAGTGTGGCCAGCCATGGCGGTGATCTTCTCACTGACCGGGTCATGGAACATGGGCTTCTCCACGGGGTCCAAGACGGTGAGCTGGACAATCAGCCTGGCTTCCCCTCCCTCGTTGCGGCCGATGCACGCCAGCTGCACGGAATCGCTCTTCCTCAGACTCCTGATGTCCAGTGTGCCGTTGCGATGGATGGTGATTCGGTTCCCATAGTACGGGGCCGGAAGAACCACGCCCTCGGGAAAGGCCCACAAGACCCTCGGCGTGGGGATGCCTTCTGCCTGGCAGTCAATGAGTTTGCGACTCCCTCCGGCCGCGATCTCCCGCACGGTGGTGATGGCGTTAGGGTTCCCGTTGATGGTGGGCGACTGGACGTTGACGTGGATCCAGACTGTTTTCCGGTCCTCCCCGGCGCTGTTCCTGACCACACAGGTGTAATTGCCGCTGTCTGAGCGCTGGGCTTTCTGAATGAGAAGAGTGCCATCTTGGTATATCTGGTACTTATCGGAGGAGATGGGGATCAGCCTGTTGGCTGGAGAAAGCCACGTCACCCGGGGTGTGGGCTCCCCTTTGGCTTCACACGCCACAGTGACCACATCGCCATAGGGAACCTGGACCACGGCGTACGTCTTGTTCCGGATGGCGGCGGGCTCTGTGACCACCTTGACCCGCACCCTCATCTCATCCTTGCCAACCTGGTTTTCGGCAAAGCAAGTGTAATCCCCTTCCTCCCGCATGCCCACTTCATTGAAGTAGAGTGTCCCGTTGTTGAAAACCACGTAGCGTTTGGTACGGCCACCGCCGTCGTCAGACTGCATGAAGGAGTTGACCAGGCTGCCGTCTGGGAGGCTCCAGGAGATCTCAGGGTTGGGAAGCCCAGTGGCCACACAATCCACTTTCAGGTCACCTCCGTAGAAGACCTTGTGGTCGTTCTCCTTGTGCTCGATCTTGGCCGGTTTCATGACCACATTCACCTTGAGCACGACAAAGTCGTCACCAACCTTATTCCGGGCAACGCACAGGTAGTCCCCCGCATCCTTGTCTGTGACGGATTTCACCACCAGAGTCCCGTTGGGAAACACCTTGATTCTGGTGTCAAAGCTGACGGGGGTCGGGGGGGGAGAATGGGAGAAAAAGAGTAGGAAGTCAGTCTCCTGTATGCTCTATCCTGGCTTTAGGTCACCAGAATGAAATGAAAACATGTGGTCTGGGGAACTTTCTGGGCACACGGCCACTACCGCTAAAGGTCACGTGGTTTTTGCAGCCTGGAGAGGGCTGCATTCACAGGCGGAAATGATTGATTTGCCACAAACAAGAAATCTGACTCGGTAGAGTATGACCTTTGGCTGGCCTGGCTGCTGATCCCAGGATGTGAAATGCAGTCAAGGACTTGTGCCCGGTTAGCCTGGGTGTGTGTTCACCATGTATCTGTCTGGAAGTCAGGACAGAGCTCACGGTGATGATAAATCCAGGTAAGATGCAGCAGCCATGGACAGAACAAATCTGAGTTAACCCAATAAGGAGGCAGAGCTCTTCCTGAATAAAATGCTTTAGACATAATTTCTACTCTCGACAATTCTGTATTATATTATATCCCATTATGAGGCAAGGGGCCCAAAGTTGGCTACTCTATGCACTTAGTAATTGGGAGTTATTCCCACAATAACAAGTAGAAAGATTTGGGACAGTCTTTCTCGAAAAGTGTCCAGATTGAACTTTCTCAATGACACATAATTTATAATGGTGGTATCGGGAAAGGAAGGGTTGAATTTGGACCTATAAATATTTCCTAAATTTTGCATTATTCGAACAGCATATCTGGAACTATGTTGTAGAGTTGCCAAGAAGAGAATGGAAAAGAACAGAACAGAGCAGAAAAGAAAAAGAAAAGACGAAACAAAACGAAACAAAGGGGTCTGCCTATAGTTGAATCAACCTCACTATGGTTAATAAAAAACAAACCCAAACTAACAATGACCAAATACACTGTTTGGTTGGCCACAAGTGTGAATCAGGTCAACATAAGTCAGTAGGAGAGGAGTGGACAAACATATTTCAATGTGTCTTAGAGTTCAGAATCCCAAACTCTGTGCAGTAGCTCCTGTCTCTCAGCCTTTCGAAACTTTGGAGCGGTGATGCCTAGCCTCGGTCATAACTACAATCATCTGAGCAACTCAGAAATATATCCCTGCCTACGCATCACTGGGGATTGGGATTCAAGAAAAGCTGCTGCTATCTGTATTTTTAAGTAGTCCCAATGTGTACGCGAGGCAAAGAGCCTGCTCTTTTATAAAACTCACATGGGTTGTTGAATTACACTTTACTAAGAATGCAATTAGTCAAAATTTAGTAATAATGAAGCCGCAGAGACAGCAATGTATGATTTATAGGGACATACTGGAAGAGCGGCTCACATTCGTTCTGGGACCACATTCTTTAACTGCCGTTCATTCAACACTGCCTGAGCCGTGCCAGGAAGAGCCGAAAACAGTTTTGCACATGGCAGGACATCTGGTCAGCTGGGAGATGTTCCAGGGAAAACTGGGTACGTGGTATTCTGGACGCAGTGTGAAAGGTTCACCAGGCACCAATCAACCATCTAACGTTAGCACTCAGGCTTCGAGACAGCGTGTTCACCCTTTCCCTGCATTGGAAAGAGACTGGGGAGGCCAGGAACAGCTGTGCAGAGCCCTCCGACTGCTGGCTTCCCTCCTCGAGTCTCGCGGTAGGACTCATGTCTCACATTCCTGCCTGAGCTGCCGGGCCGTGGGTGCAGAACACACACCGTGAGTCAGGGTTTCTACACCACAGTGCCCCAGATGTGGCCTTGATTTCACTTGGCCAACCGTTGCCTCTCTCCTCTGTATCTCGGGAAAGTTACTGAAGAGACAGTGGCTCATCTGAACGCAGCCCACGGTGCCTCAGACTCATCACAGCTCACATCTGGGAGGGGTGGCTGTCTGGGGTGGGGCATCCTCAGCATTGTAGGGTGGTGAGCTGCGTCCCTGGTCTCCACCCACCAGATGCCAGTAGCAGCCTCCACTCTGGTGTGACAATTAAAATGTCCCCAGGCACTGATGGGTGTTCCCCAGGGGAATAATCTGTCTAGCTGAAAACCACGGCAACAGATGGCTGGTGGATGGACGGATAGACAGACAGATACATATAGATGGTACATACATATAGACATAGCTGATGGACAGACAGAGAGATAGCTGATGGGTGCATGTATAGATGGATGGATGGATGGATGGACGGATAGATAGATAGATAGATAGATAGATAGATAGATAGATAGATAGATGATTGATAGATAAATATGACAGATAGATGGATAGATAGATATGATGGATAGATAGACAGATAAATAGATATGATAGATGCATAGTTGGATAGATAGATGATAGATATAGATGACAGAGAGATACAATCATACATGCCTACATAGGTGATGGATAGACAGTTAGATAGCTGATGGATGGATGGATAGATAGACATAGATCATAGATAGATACATACATACATACATACCTAGCTGATGGATAGACAAATAGCTGATGGATGGTTGGATGCAGATGATAGATATCGATGATAGATATGTAGATGTATGCATACATAGCTAACGAATAGACAGATAGCTGATGGATGGACGGATACACCAATGATAGACAGACACATAGATGACAGACGAATGGTCTTTCATGCTAGGTTAGTGTCTCCGCCTGGGTACTACTGGCATGTATGGTGGGTGACTCTCCGGAGTGCGGCACCCTGGGCCCTGTAGGGTGATGGGTAGCATCTCCAGCCACCACATGCCAGTGGCACAGTCATTTCCTGATTCATACCAATCAAAAAGGTCTCTAAATACTTCCAAATGTTCCCTGGGCCCAAACCCGCCTACGGGTGAGGACCTGTGTTCTAGGTCCATCTGGGAACTTAAGGCACCGGATGAGACCGCGACTTTCTTCGCAGCCAAAAGAAAGTTTCGGAATTCTCCAACACGGCGCCCTCTTGGTGCCTTTAACTTTTCCTGTGTTCACAGCCTTTCTCTCTCACTAAGGCCACTCTCCCATACGATCTGAAGCTGCTTCTGTGTGTTGAGTGTGTAGTCACCGTACAACCTAGGTGACCATGTGTAATATTATCGCTTTAAATACAGTCGATATGTAATCATTAAAGTAGAAGTTATTGGTTCCTTTTTTTTTTCCAGGGGGGGCAGGAAAGGAGAAGGGAAAACCGCAGGTGTTTCTTCCCCATCCCCAGGTCCAGGGGTGGCCCCAGGGCGGGTCCCCAGCGCCTAGCAGGGAGGCGCGCGCAGGGTGCAGGGGCGCAGGGGCGAGCGCCTACCTGAACAGCGAGTCGGTCATGCGCTTGGACGGCAGGCGCCAGAGGATGCGTGGCCAGGGGTCCCCGGACGCGCTGCAGTCCAGGCGCAGGGTCGCGCCATAGCGCACGTCGGTGCTCTGCGGGGAGGTGCCCGTGATGCGCGCGTTGGCGGCCGCCCGCTGCACCGTCAGCTGCACGACCCTGCGCGCCGAGCCCACCGGGTTGGCGACGACGCACTCGTAGCGGCCGCTGTCCTTGGGCGCCAGGTTGCGGATGTAGAGCGTGCCGTTGGCGAAGACGAACAGGTTCCCGTTGATGAACTGCGAGGGGCGGACCTGGGTGCCGTCCGACAGCACCCAGCGCACGCTGGGCAGGGGCGCGGCCTTGGCGGTGCAGTGGATGTGAATGCTGAGCCCCGGGGGCAGCGAGATGTTCTCCAGCTTCTCCTGCTGGATGACCGGGGGCAGCGCGGCCACGTGCAGCCGGATGGCCAGGCTGTCGGCGCCCGCCGCGTTGCTGGCCACGCACTTGTAGACGCCTCTGTCTGAGAAGGACGCCTCCTTGATGGACAGGGTCCTGTTTGGGTGCAGCGTCACTCTGCCCTCCACGGGGGACACGGTATGCCACACCCTCCTGTCCGGGAAGATCCAGGAGATCTGGGGCGCTGGGGTCCCCTTGGCCAGGCACTCCATGGCTATGGTGTCTCCCAGGTACACGGTGACGTCCTGGTAGTGGGAGGCGAGGATCTGCGGCTGCTGCACGGTGACAGACAGCAGGACCCCCACCCTGTCCACCCCGTGCAGGTTTTTGGCCGTGCACGTGTAGTGGCCACGGTCCTGCAGCTGCACCTTCCGGATGACAAACGTGCCGTTCTTCAGGACCTCGAAGCGCTGGAGCCTGGTGTTCGGGGTCATCAGAGCACCTGGGAACCAAAACACGTGCCATCAGGGTCCACACGAACACACCCCCAGGGTCCCAACCAGTAAGGGCGATTCCTCGTTGAGGAGCGGAATCCTTTCCTTTATGTCCCACACGGCAGAGGCAAAGAGCAGACCCGGCTCCACTACGGAGACCACAGAATGTTCATTTCCACCATTTGTGACTTAAACAAAAATCTTTTTTCAATCCTTATGTATCCTTGAGAGAGCGAGAGAAACGGAGTGTGAGCAGGGGAGGGGCAGAGAGAGAGAGGGAGACACAGAATTGGAAGCAGCTCTGGGCTCTGAGCTGTCAGCACAGAGTCTGTATCAATGAGGTTTCTCTGATGTTTTCAGGTCTGGGTCTTGCTGACCCCGGAGGGACCCCAGGCCCCTCCCAGAGCTATTCAGTTCCTAGAGTCGGCAAGCAACTCACCTTTCAAATGCAAACTAAAGGAGGCGCCTCTGTGGCTGAGGTTAAGTGCCCCCAGGTCACGATCTCACGGTTCCTGAGTTTGAATCCCGGGTGGGGCTCGGTGCTGACAGCCAGCTCAGAGCCTGGAGCCGCTTCGGATTCTGTGTCTCCCCCTCTCTCTGCCCCTCCCCCGGTCTCTCTCTCTCCCAAAAATAAACATGAAAAAATTAAAGATACATATAAATAAACGCAGGTCAAGCAATCCAGAGCCCACACCGTGATCCCTGGTGTACGGGGCTCTCACATTCCCAGGCCACGCCTCACCTGCCGGAATCTTCTAGGGAAGCCCTATGTCCAGAGCGTTGTGATGATAGTCAAGCCAGCCATTGCTAAGCCGCCTTGCAGAAAGCGCAGTGAAGGCTGCTGTGCATCTTTCCCCGATGGCTTCTGTCTGCTGACACCCCCCCACCCCCGCCCCGTGTTGTCCCTTCCTGTTGTAAACTGCAAAACAGACTCTTCAATGGCCGTCATTCCCTGACGTCGTTGCCTCACCATTTCTGAAGAATAACAAATCCCATATTTACAGAATGAAAAGCCTCGCAAAGCCCTGAGTTAAGGCACCCTCGTCTCCCACACAGCTGGGCTTTCTCTGCGCACGTAGGGGTAGTGAGGGGGCCGCTCTGATATCCCGTGAGACCTGAGGACCCTGAGGGTTAATGCAACTGGGATTCGCCCGGAGAGAAACAAAGGCAGCAGCCTCTCGGGATGAAGACCCCGTGGTGGTCTCTGTTCGCTCCATCGAGCAAAATCCCGTCTTAGATCATTACGAAAACATATGACCTCAGTGTTGAGCGGATCAAAGAAGTCCTTAATTCCCCCGTGCCCGGAGCCTCTGCTGAACTTTGGAACGTTTCCAGAAGGCTGGTGAGATAAACCTAAGCGAGGAATGAAGAGCTCCCCGAAGTGCTATTAGGATAAATCATGGCCGTGTCATCAGAACGGGGAGAGGGAGAAAGGCCTCTGGTCAGAATCCAGGCCTGAAGGATCCAGCGTGCAGAGAGCGGAAGGCAGCAAGAGGGGACGCTTCCACGGCGGCTTCTCGGGGGTCACTTTCCTCCGTCCCCTGGGAACTGTTTTGCCGTCCAGATCAAGTCGACGGTCATTCGAGTGCTTTTTGGCCTCAGCTTTATGGGCTGAGTTGTGTCCCCTCCTCAAATTCATACGTTGGGGAGGCGTCCCCTAGGGTCTCAGAACAGGACTGTGGGCCATGTGGTCTTTCAACAGATAGTTAAGGTAAAGTGAGGTCATAGGGGGGCGCTGAGGTCCGAGACTCCCTCAGCCTCTGCCCTGCCTGGACCTCAGACCCCCAGCCTCGGCCCTGCCTGGGTCTCAGACCCTCACTCAGAGCCCCAGCCTCAGCCCTGCCTGGACCTCAGACCCCCAGGCTCGGCCCTGCCTGGACCTCAGACCCCGGCCTCGGCCCTGCCTGGACCTCACACCCCCAGCCTCACCCCTGCCTGGGTCTCAGACTCCCAGCCTCGGCCCTGCCTGGGTCCCAGACCCTCACTCAGAGCCCCAGCCTCAGCCCTGCCTGGACCTCAGACCCCCAGGCTCGGCCCTGCCCGGACCTCAGACTCCCAGCCTCGGCCCTACCTGGACCTCACACCCCCAGCCTCAGCCCTGCCTGGACCTCAGGCCCCCGGCCTCGGCCCTGCCTGGGCCTCAGACCCCCGGCCTCGGCCCTGCCTGGACCTCAGACCCCCGGCCTCGGCCCTGCCTGGGCCTCAGACCCCCGGCCTCGGCCCTGCCTGGACCTCAGACCCCCGGCCGCGGCCCTGCCTGGACCTCAGACCCCAGGCCTCCACCCTGCTTGGACCTCAGACCCCTGACCTCGGCCCTGCCCGGACCTCAGACCCCCGGCCTCGGCCCTGCCTGGGCCTCAGACCCCCGGCCTCGGCCCTGCCTGAGCCTCAGACCCCCGGCCTCTGCCCTGCCTGGGCCTCAGACCCCCGGCCTCACCCCTGCCTGGAACTCAGACCCCCAGCCTCGGCCCTACCTGCACCTCTGACCCCCGGCCTCGGCCCAGCCTGGGCCTCCGGCCCCCGGCCTCGGCCCTGCCTGGGCCTCAGGCCCCCCGCCTCGGCCCTGCCTGGACCTCAGACACTCACCTCGTCCCTGCCTGGACCTCAGACTCCCAGCCTCCATCCCTCCTGGACCTCAGACTCCCAGCCTCAGCCCTGCCTGGACCTCAGACACCAAGCCTCCACCCATCCTGGACCTCAGAACCCCAGCCTCAGCCCTGCCTGGACCTCAGCCCTGCCTGGACCTCAGACCCCCGGCCTCGGCCCTGCCTGGATCTCACTCTCCCGGCCTCACCCCTGCCTGGACCTCAGACTTGCAGCTTCAGCTCTGCCTGGATCTCAGCCTTGCCTGGACTTCAAACCCCTGGCGTCAGCCCTGTCTGGACCTCAGACCCCTGGCCTCACCCCTGCCTGGACCTCAGACTCCCAGCCTTGGCCCTGCCTGGACCTCAGATCCCCAGGATCGCCCCTGCCTGGGCCTCCGACCCCCGGCCTCGGCCCTGCCTGGGCCTCCGGCCCCCCGCCTCGGCCCTGCCTGGGCCTCAGACGCTCACCTCGGCCCTGCCTGGACCTCAGACTCCCAGCCTCCATCCCTCCTGGACCTCAGACTCCCAGCCTCAGCCCTGCCTGGACCTCAGACTCCAAGCCTCCACCCATCCTGGACCTCAGAACCCCAGCCTCAGCCCTGCCTGGACCTCAGCCCTGCCTGGACCTCAGACCCCCGGCCTCGGCCCTGCCTGGATCTCACTCTCCCGGCCTCACCCCTGCCTGGACCTCAGACTTGCAGCTTCAGCCCTGCCTGGATCTCAGCCCTGCCTGGACTTCAGACCCCTGGCGTCAGCCCTGTCTGGACCTCAGACCCCTGGCCTCACCCCTGCCTGGACCTCAGACTCCCAGCCTCGGCCCTGCCTGGACCTCAGACCCCCGGCCTCCGCCCTGCCTGGACCTCAGACCCCCGGCCTCGGCCCTGCCTGGACCTCAGACCCCCAGCCTCGGCCCTGCCTGGATCTCAGACCATCGGATTCGGCCACGCCTGGACCTCAGACTCTCACCTCGGCCATACCTGAACCTCAGACTCCCAGCCTCCACCCCTCCTGGACCTCAAACCCCCGGCCTCGGCCCTGCCTGGACCTCAGACCCCCGGCCTCAGCCCTGCCTGGACCTCAGACCCCCGGCCTCGGCCCTGCCTGGACCTCAGACCCACAGCCTCGGCCCTGCCTGGACCTCAGACTCACAGCCTCGGCCCTGCCTGGGCCTCAGACTCCCTTCCTCACCCCCTCGGGACCTCAGATCCCCAGCCTCATCTCTGCCTGGATCTCAGACCCCCAGCCTCAGCCCTGCCTGGATCTCAGACTCCCAGCCTCAGCCCTGCCTGGAGCTCAGACCCCCAGCCTCGGCCCTGCCTGGTCTCAGACTCCCAGCCTCAGCCCTTCCTGGAGCTCAGACCCCCAGCCTCGGCCCTGCCTGGACCTCAGACGCCCAGCCCCACCCCCTCAGGAACTCACTCTCCCAGCCTCCACCCCTGCCTGGACCTCAGACCCCCAGCCTCACCCCTGCCTGACCTCAGCCTCCCAGCCTCAGCCCTGCCTGGACCTCAGACCCCCAGCCTCGGCCCTGCCTGGACCTCAGACCCCCAGCCTCAGTCCTGACTGGATGTCAGACTCCCAGCCTGGGCCCTGCCTGGATCTCAGACCCCCAGCATTCAGGACCCGCAGAGAATAAAAGTGTTGTAGAAGCCGCCGTGTGTGGTATTTTGCTACAGTCACCCCAAGATAAAGAGGGGGAACACCTGACCCCAGTTGCAACCCGACTCCAAACTGCAAACCCACATCAGTGCTAAAGACCTGAGAAAACTGTCCGTGTCCTTGAGAACGAGACTGGGTTGTATGGTTTGAAGCTAAAGCAAAAGGTGACATTCTATCGTTTGATCTGTTAGCGGGTTGCCTGTGAGGTGGGTCACATTCTGGTTTCCTGCAGCTCAGTGATCAGACTCTTTCCTTTCTATCCGTGGAGGGTTTTCTGGGTAGGAAAGAGGTTTCTTGAAATTATCTTTCTGCAACACACACACACAGACACACACACACACACAGACACACACACACACACACACACACACACAGACACACACACACACACACACACACACAGACACACACACACACACAGACACACACACACACACACACACACACACAGACACACACACACACACACACACACACCGGACTCCAAACTTGTTTACTGCAACAGGCGGAGACCAGAGACAGACGAGCTACACCCAGCACCCGCCCAAAGAACCCAGATCTCAATAATCTCCGTACTTGAAGAGCCAGGCGGGAAAACTGGTGGTGTTCTCCACCGTCTACACGAAAATACTGAAGGCTCAGTAAAGCTCTCATTCCGAGTCTTCCTTTTCTTGCTTTATTTCCATGGATGAAAGGAGGCCGTGATACGTGCTCACGGGAAGACGATTCCGGTGACTGCATATGGCAGTCGGAGCCCCACCGTCTCTGGTGTAAATTCCGTGAGTGTGGACACCGTGAGTGTGGACACTTGAAGGAAACGCTCCGGTCGCTGAAAAGTGGGTGTTTTCCCGTCCGAGAGCGGGAGCTCCGTGGCCGTGGGCATCTATAAAGCAGGATTCCTTTCCTCCCCACGGGGCGGAGAGTGCTCCTTGCTGGGTATGTGAGCCGCGTAACGAGAGGGCTGCCGGAGCGCTCACAACACAAGTGTCCGGGTGGCCACCGGGCGATGTGCGCAGAGGAAGATGATTTCCGGGGACACTGGCCAACCTCCTTCACGACTCACAGGAAAGAGTCAGCCACACGCACATGTGAGCTGAAAACCAGAAATGCTCTGACAGACGGTGTCCCTTCCACAGAGCATCTGCCCACAAGCCCTGGCCCAGCGGCGTCCGTGGGATGACAGGTGACACACGGACGGTCTCGGCTGGGCACTTAGGGTCTTCAGTGACCCCCACCCACTGGTATCGTTGGTGTTCCCTTTGCGGTTGTATTGAGTCCCTGAGATGCTCCCCCTCGATCCTATGTCAGCTAGACCCCAATGCTGGCTTTTGAGTTTGCACCCCCTCATAACAGCATATATGAGTTGTCACTAATCACAAAGGTAAAGCCCCCAAGAGAGACCACCTCGCTCCCGTGTGGGGGCTGGCCCGGGAGCTGGCTGGGGTCCCCTGAGGCCCCTTCCTCCTCCGTCGGTGGGCACGACGCGCCGGTCTTCATGATGGGTGCCTCGGCCTCCACCTTCTGTACTTGGACGACGAGGGCGTCTTCCGGGCCACACTCTTGCTCCACGCCCTCCATCTTGTGCACCTGGGCCACGTTCTGGGTGTCCTTGATCCACTCCTGAGGGGTAATAATACGTGGCATCTTGAGCCTGAGGAAGGGCCCCACAGCTGGTGCAAGGGCCCTGTGGCCAAGCATCCCAAGGCCCCAGGGAGCCTCCCTGTGGTGCCGACGCCAAGCCCAGGTCACTTTACACCCTCGTGTTCATGTCTAGCGTGTCTGAGCTGCAGCCACGGCGCTTTTAGACCTGCCTTTTGTCATGAGCCACAAAGGCTATTTCTAAACCTTCTGCGGCTTTTTAAACGTGTTTGCACAAGAAACATGCGTTTCGTGCTGGCGTTTCTGAACCTTGATAACGTCCGGGGGTCGCCTGGACTGCGGTGACCTGGGTGAGCAGGTTCCTGGATTTCTAGCCAATTGTATCAACCTCTGTCCCAAGTACGTCCCCTGACTGTGAACCCTCCTCCACCTTCACGTGCACACGAAAGACACGTTTTCTTCTGCTAATCTGTCTTCCTCGTCTGTCTTTTGTGTGTTTAATTGACAGGCCCTGTGGACAGAAACTAACAGGGTAGACGAAAAGTTTTTCCCCTGTTGTGCTTTTCCTTCCCTGTATGTAAGGAGTTTTGAAAATTCAGCTCCCTCCTCTGGGAGGTTGAACTCCCAGAACCTGTAAATGGAGCGTGATTTGTAACGGGGTCTCTGCAGACGTGAGGAAGGGAAGGATCCGAGGTGAGCGCATCCGGACGTGGGGGCTCCGAATCCAACGACATGTGTCCTTGTAAGAGACGGAGGTGGAGACGCAGACACAGGGGAGAAGCCGCGTGAAGACGGAGGCAGAGACGGGGGGTCGCGGCCACGAGCCCGGGGACCCTGGGGCCCCAGGAGCTGGGAGGGGCGGGAAGGACCCTCCCCTGGGGCCTCGGGAGGGAGCACAGCTCCGACCCCTGGATCTCAGAGGCCCCGCCCCCACCTCAGAGGCCCCGCCCCTAGATGTCAGAGGCCACGCCCACACCTAAGCGGCTCCGCCCCCTGGATCTCAGCGGCCCCACCCCCATCTCAGCAGCCCCGACCCCTGCATCTCAGCAGCCCCGGCCCTGCATCTCAGCGGCCCCGCCCCCTGTATCTCAATGGACCCGCCCCCATCTCAGTGGCTCCCACCCTGGATGTGGCATCCAGGCCCTGCCTGAATCTCAGTGGTAGGTCCTGCCCCGCCTGGGTCTCAGCGGCCCGCCCACACCAGCGGCTCCCGCCCCGCCTGAGGGCCCCGCCCCACCGCAGTGGCCCGCCTTCTGTATCTCCTCAGCGGCTCCCGCCCCCATCTGAGGGCCCCGCACTCTGGATCTCAGTGGGCCCCGCCTTGGAAGTCCGCGGCCCCGCCCCCCATTCCTGGTGCCCCGCCCCTGGATGCTGTGAGACCCCGCCCCCATCTCAGTGGGCTCCCGCCCCGCCTGTATCTCAGCGGCCCTGCCCCTTCATCTCAGCGGCCCCGCCCATCTCAGCGGCCCCGCCTGTATCCTCTGTGGTAGAGGCCACCCCCATGTCAGTGGTCCTGGCTCGCCCGTGCATCCCCCAGAGAGCCCTGACCTCAGCAGCCCCGCCCCATCCTACGGGCCCCGCCCCCGGTCGCAGAGGCCCCGCCCGGGTCTCAGGGGTCCTGCCTCCTGGATCTCAGCGGTCTCACGACTCATGGTCCCCGCCTCTGATCTCTGTGGAGCCCCCTTCCCACCTCAGAGGCTCCCGCCTCGGATCTCAGCCGCCCTTCCCGCCTGTGGCTCCCAGTGTGAACTGCTGCCTCTGCATGGATCTCAGCGGGTCCATTTCATCTTCAGAGGCTCCTGCCTGTATCTCATTGTCCCCTGCCCCGCGCCATTCAGCGGCCCCGCCCCCCGGGTCCCCATGCCCGCCCCCCGGGGCTCCCGCGGGCTCCTGCCTCCCCGGGCCCTAGGGCCCCGCCTGGTCTCAAAGCCCTTCCCGGGTTCCAGCGCCCTCTGCCCGGGTCTAGGGGTCCTGCCCTGGATTCAGCGGCCCTCACTTCGGGTTCAGGGGGTCCTGCCTCGATCTCAGCGCCCCGCCCCCCGGGTCTCAGGGTCCCTCCCCGGGTCGCAGAGGCCCCGCCCCCCCGGGTCGCAGACTCGGGTCTGCGGAAGCGGGAGACGGGAGATGGTTAACCTGTGTTGTTTCCAGCCTCTGCTTGGCGGCAGCGCCGGGAAACCCGGTTCCTGGTCCCGCCAGCTGCGCGGCCCCTGGGGCGCCCCTGAGGGTGGGCGGCCGGCCCGCACTCACTGCCGCAGCTCACACCCGCCCCCGCACCAACACGGGTGCAGCGCAGGACGTCACGGCTCCCAACCGTTGGGAAGCGGACGCCCACGCTGTGTGCAACGCAACACGCCCGCAGCACGACCTCCCCGTGGGATGGGACGCTCGATGGCGCTGGAAAATCCCACTGAGGGCACAGGTCTCCGGGGCCGATGGCACACAGGCCGCCTTCTGACACCCACAGACAGCAGCGAAGCGCCGCCGGGGTTCCCGAAGGTGCCAGGGCGTGTGAGCGGGGAGTGAGCGGGAAGACAGGGTGTGAACCGGGCAGGCGGGGCGGTGCTGCAGCACCGGCCAGAAATCCCGGCGGACTGCATGGAAGGGGTGGCACTTACCTGGAAGTTACCCTGATGGTATTCAAAGAGCCCAGGGAAGGTGAGTTTGGGATCCGGCACGCTGGGCATGAGGAACTTCTGGAGTCTGAAACGACACAGAGAGTCTGGTCAGCGGGGCCGTGGACGCAGGAGGGGCGCTGCCCTCCGTGAGGGGCCGAGGGTGGGGGTCCCACCGAAAGCGTGGCATTGAGGGTGCAGAGCGCCTGTCCACACGATTCCGACGCTGTGACGCCGGGACGATTTCCCTGAAGGCGATGGACCGGCCGGTGCCCCCGCGAAAGTCTCCGCTGGACACCCTAAGCCTCGCTGTGACCTGCGTTTAGAGGCTTCTCGCGTGGAAATCACACAGGTCGAATCCGTCACGAGAGCGGGGACGGGGGGCGATCGGCATGTCGCCCCGAAATACGCCACTTTGGACCCTCGACGATTTGGGTCTGGACTCAACAAAGACACAGCAGACATCAGAGGAACCCCCTGCCCTTCCCACCTGAGTAAACACCGAGGCAAGGGCTTCCCACTCTGCAACGGAAATTTCCATTTGTCAAGGTGACCCCCCCCTGCCCTTTACAAGGAAGGAGAGAACGAATTGTATCACCAAGATATTTCCACACACACAAGCTGTCTCACCGCTAACTTTCTCTGTGTCTCCGAGTCCCTTGCCACACTTTGCACCCTAGCGCCCCAGGGCGCCCTGTGCTCGGCCTGGCCACTTGTCCACAACTCTTGTCCTTTGTTAAAGTGGTGTGTGAGCGCCCTGGACCAACTGCTGCTTTGGGGTTTTCATTTCCTCTCTGTGAGTCCTGCATGCACATAAAATCATACCATCAAGGAAGAAACGTGTGTCTTTTCTCATGTTAATCTGTCTTTGGTCACTTTAATTCACACGACTCCAGACAATAAACATAAGAGGTTGTAATGTAATGTGATCCTAATCCAATATGACTGGTGACTTAATAAACAGAGACAGTGATTAGAGGGTATGGTGCTCACAGAGGGAAGGGACCGCGGACGAGATGGTATCTACGTGCCAAACAGAGAGGCCGCGGGAGAAACGAATGGTGCCCACGCCTGCATGTCAGACGCCCGGCCTCACCCCTGCCTGGACCTCAGTCTCCCAGCCTCAGCCACGTCTGGATATCAGACCTCTAACCTCACCCCTGTGTGGATCCCAAACTCCCAGACTCGGATCTCCCTGGACCTTAGACTCGCAGGCTCACCCCTGCCTGGACCTCAGACCCCCAGCCTCGGCCCCGCCTGGGCCTCAGACCCCCGGCCTCGGCCCTGCCTGGGCCTCAGACCCCCGGCCTCGGCCCTGCCTGGCCTCAGACCCCCGGCCTCCGCCCTGCCTGGGCCTCAGACCCCCGGCCTCGACCTCAGACCCTCAGCCTGGACGTCTCCCCAGCTCGGCCCTGCCTGGACCTCAGACTCCCCGGCCTCGGCCCTGGACCTCGGCCTCAGCCCCTGCCTGACCTCAGACCCCCGCCTCGGCCTGCCTGGCTCAGACCCAGCCTCGACCTCAGATCCTCAGCCTGGACCTCAGACCCCGGCCTCGGCCTGCCTGACCTCACCCCGGCCTCAGCCCTGCCTGGACCTCAGACCCCCGGCCTTGGCCCTGCCTGGACCCAGACCCCCAGCCTCCCCCTGCCTGGACCTCAGACCCCCGGCCTCGGCCCCTGCCTGGGCCTCAGACCCCCGGCCTCGGCCTGCCTGGACCTCAGACCCCGGCCTCAGCCCTGCCTGGACCTCAGACCCCAGGCCTCCACCCTGCTTGGACCTCAGACCCCTGACCTCGGCCCTGCCCGGACCTCAGACCCCCGGCCTCGGCCCTGCCTGGGCCTCAGACCCCCCGGCTTCCGGCCCCGCCTGGCCTCAGACCCCGGCCTCGGCCTAAGACCTCAGCCTGGACGTCACCCCCCAGCCTGGGCCCCCTGCCTGGACTCAGACTCGGCCTCCGTCCTGCCTGGGCTCTCAGACCCCCGGCTCCGCCGCCTGCTCTGGGCCTCAGACCCCCGGCCTCCGCCCTGCCTGGCCTCAGACCCCCGGCCTCGGCCCTGCCTGGACCTCAGACTCCCGGCCTCACCCTGCCTGGATCTCAGACTCCCAGCCTCAGCCCTGCCTGGACCTCAGACTCCCAGCCGTGGCCCTGCCTGGACCTCAGACCCCCGGCCTCGGCCCTGCCTGGACCTCAGACAACCTCGGCCCTGCCGAGGATAAGACCTAGGTCGGGCTGAGGCCAGGACGTGGGAGGCGTCTGGAACTGGGACACAGAGACGTCCGTGGTTCGAGCCTCCCCAAGACTGCAGTATAGTTACATTTCCCTCCTCACTGCAAATAGCGGCTTCTCTTGAAAATAGGGCAAGTGTTAGTTTTCCAGGAACCATGCCCATCAGTTTCTCTGGGGTGATTCCAGCTCTGTATCTAAAACACTAAACAAGGACGCCTGGCGGCTCAGTCAGTTGAGCGTCCGACCTCGGCTCAGGTCATGACCTCCCGGTCCGTGGGTTCGGGCCCCGCGTCGGGCTCTGCGCTGACAGCTCGGAGCCTGGAGCTCCTTCCGATTCTGTGTCTCCCTCTCTCTCTGCCCCTCCGCTGCTTGTGCTGTGTCTCTGTCTGTCTCCCAGCAATAAATAAATGTTAAAAAGCATTTTAATAAATAAATAAACCACTAAGCATGTCCGTGGCAGACACCCTGCTCCGATCGCTCGTCTCCTCGCCAGCCCCGGGGCACCGGCCCCGCAAGCTGAACGCCCGGGCGCGGCTCAGCTTACGTGAGGGGACGGTGAGTGAAGAAGAGCATCTGCTGCGATGTTTTAGGAAAGTCGTCTGGGTTCTCAGAGAAAATCATTCCGCGACATCTACCCCGGATTCAAAACCGGAGATTTTTCTAATGCAGCCACTGTTGCGTCACCCGCCAAATCAGTACTAATTAAGCGCTGTTTGAAGCACCTGTCGCCTGGGATGCTGTCTGTCTCTGTCTCTGTCTCTGTCTGTCTGTCTCTCCCTTCCCCACTCATGCTTGCTCTCTCTCAAAATAAATAAACTAAAAAAAAAAAAAAAAACCAACAAATGTCACTCTTACCTGCGTACTTTCCATAAAGACAGGAGGAGAAGGGCCACGGTCAGCAAGGCCACCAGGCCACAAATTAAGATGAATTTGGGGAAAAGCTTTTTCTCCGGGCACGAATCTAAAGCAAAACAGGACGGGTGCTGTGAGAGTTCACGATGACAGTAAGTCAGGCTCCAACCACCCCCCACACCCCATTTTTCTTCCTTTATAAATGGCAATGTCAGCAAGTCTTGATTTCAGTACAAAATGTTCTGGAAAAAGTGGTGGTTTCAAGTGAACACGTGGCCTTCAAGTACCTGCGTTGCCGGGGGCTTGAAGATACTGAGGCTTACTGGGGGCTATCATTTGTCTGTCTGTCTGTCTGTCTGTCTATCCATCCATCCCTATATCTATCCATCCATCCATCCATCCACCCATCATATCTATCCATCATCTATGCATCTATCTATCTATCCATCCGTGTATAACATCTATATATCTAAGTATCAATGTCTATCTATCATCTATTTATCTATATATCTATAATCTATGCCTACATCAATGTAACGTTCATACATAGTACTTGTTATGATTGTTGCCATTAATAGAAATAAAAATGAAAATTAGCCCAACGAGGAAGGGAGCCTGGACAGAGAAACAAGAAGAACCATCACTTTCTTTTTTTTTTTTTTTGTTCTATTTCTAGGAGAGAGAGACAGCGTGAGCAGGGGAGGGTCAGAGAGAGAGGGACTCACAGACTGAAACAGGCTCCAGGCTCCGAGCTGGCAGTCAGCACAGAGCCCGACGCGGGGCTCGAACCCACGAACCGCGAGATCGTGACCTAAGCGAACGTCGGACGCTTAACCGACTAAGCCACCCAGGCGCCCCAAGAACCATCACTGTCTAAATGAATTCTGAAATACGGGGTGAGGTCATTCATGTTTCCAGGAGCCCCCATTTCACTCTCCCCAAAACACAGGGCGCTGGCCCCTGCACTGCCATGCAGTAAGCCTTACCTCTCAGCTCCCCCCTCTGCTGGTGCGTCACCTCTGACCAGTCACTGGGGTACGTGTCAGAGCCGTAGCTGGACTCCATGGTTTTCACTCTCGCCCGGAAGAAGTAACATTTCTCAGAATCCAAGCCTTCCATCGTAACGTTGCAGGTTTCTCCCTCCTTGGACTGGACAAAGCAAACACGGCAGTCACTGACGTGGCCCAAACGCTGTACTTTGGTACGACAGAGTCACATAACATTCCTACTGTTGACCATTCACGTTCTGGGTGCACTTCCTCTGCCTGCCTGTCTACAAGCAACAGCAGAAACAAATGCAGCTACAATCTCTACCCTCCTCTCCAAGAAGAAACAATCCTCTGTAACAGATAATACCACAGACGCTTTTAAAGATTACTCAGTGAAAACGTATTCCTTGTAAAAAAAAAAAAAAAAAGTAAATTTTGGAGACCTTCAAAAACATACACACACACAAACACACAACACAACACAAAAAAGTCTTTTGGAGACTTTAGAAAACATACACACACACAAACACACAACGAAAAAACATAAAAACCTCTTTCATTCTAGATCCATGATATAATCACTGTTAACAAATATATGTTCTTTCTTTCCTTCCAGGAGTATTCATATCATGCAACATTTGACTCTACACATTGCTTTTATGACTAAATATCACTTCTCGTCACTGAATACCACTTTATTGTCACTAAATATCACTTCTTGTGCCTAAATATCACTTCTTATCACTAAAGAGACTTTGGTGGCTCTTACACATTTTATCATACAGATGTACCATAATTCATTTCACTATCTTTCTATCCTATGGCATACAGATGGCCTCCAATGCTTTGTATTTATTTCAATTCATGTTTCCATAGATGCCTTGATATATAAAACCTCATCCACACTTTTCAATTCCTTCCTTATAACCAGTTTCTAAAAAGGGACTCAATAGGTCAGAATTGGACAACTTACATAGTCTTCCAAGTGTGTTAATGCTCAATATCGTTGACCAGGACACATTTTATCATTAGCATGTTCTTCAGGTAAACTCCGGTACCCACCTATTACTTTGATTTGTATTTCTTCGATGAGTGTCATCAAATTTCATTTCCGCAGTTCCATTCTACCAGACCAGCCGTAGGTCAGGTTTTTCTCTTTTTTGATAGACTCCCTGATGCTTCGATTGCACACAATTCCCTTGCAGTGGAATTCCCACTCTTTTCCTTACTGCTGCGCTTTATTGCACCATTTCCAGATTTGGGGGTATGTCACACGGGCAATGCGTCCCTTCAGGGTTTGCCTCGTCTTACGGAATGTACACTTCATGTCAGGAAGGATCCCCACCTGGTGACAGAGCTCCTTGCTATCTCACCGAGGAAGCTGGTCCAGACACCAGTGAACATACTAAGAGTGAGTAAAAGTAGTGAGAGTGAGTAGTGGGTGGGAGCCTAGCGGTGAGTATAGTAAGAGTACCCGTCGTAAGAGTGAGCGCACTCAATGCTTTTCACATGTTATCACTTACATCCCCTAGCTGACCTGACTAGGTGCTAGTATTGTGTCCTCCGTGCATGGGGCTTAGTAGACCCTCAATATGAATACCTTGAATGACTGTGGAAGGAAGCCCTTCCCAACACCCGTAGGCATGGCAGACATCGAGTGTCCCGGGCCGAGGTGTTTGGAAATACTCACCCTGCCCTCTGTCTCCCTACCCCCTGGATGGAGCCGTGAGATATGGTGCATCTGGTCGACCTCACTGTCCAAGTCTGTGGACACGGGTGTGTTTGCAGAAACAAGGAATCCTTGACTTCTGGGATTGGCAGGTGGGACCTTAACCACTTTTGGTTTCCTGTAGGAGAGCGTGTGCAATCCAACTCCAGACCTTCCCTGGGCCCCTCCAGCAGATTTTTCCCCACTCGGTCTAGGTCCTTTTTGGGGAAGAACTTAATCCCCTGTGTACACGGTAACCATCTGATTATTGGAAAACAGCCTTGAGCCCCCGGGTCATGGATAATCACATAATTTTAATTTATTCCGTAGATTGTGCTCATATACTCAGAACCAGAAAGGGTTCCTGTGTGTTTAGAAGGCAAACAAAGAGGGATGGATGGTGCGGGGTATGATTCGGAGTGTGTGATGATGATCGTTTTATTTGTCAATTTGGCCGCATTTGGAATCCACCTTTTCAGTCATGTGTCAGCCTACCGGGGAAGATATTTCGTAGATACGATGAATGTTTTTACTCAGCCAGCTTTAGATCACTCCATAGAGTGGGTGGGCCTCACCCAATCAGTTGAAGGCCTTGAGAAGACGGACCGGAGTTTAGAGGCAATGCAGTCTCGAGACCATGATGGAAACGTGTCTGGGTTTCCAGCCTGCTGGCCTCGGACTTGCCTGTCCGTCTAATCCCACAAGCAATTCCCTAAAAGAAACGTCAGCATCTGTCTCTGTGTCGCTCGATGCTTCTCTCAGTTACCAGTTGGGGATCCTGGCTCACGCCCGGCCTGAGAAGATGTCACCCACTCACCTGCCACTCAGTGTCGAATACGCTCTTGTATTGGATCTCATAGAGGAGGCGTTTGTAGGGCAGGTCAGAACAGGTGACCGTCACGGCTTCTCGGCGCCACCAGAAGTTCAAGTCTTTCGGGGAGCTGGGTTTCACTGGGAACGAGAGGAAACAAAATGACCACCACGTCTGCAGAGACAAGGACCCCGAACCTCTAAAATTATGGTCGTAGGTTAGATTTACACTCTCCTGCCTGCATGAATCCGAATTAACACCTTGTGAGACGGAGGGGGTTGACCCAGAGCTTCAAGGACCTGCCTGTGAGCCACAGAAGGAAGTCTTTGAAGCCGTGTGAAAAATTCTTACGCGTCTGTTATGGGATGGAGAGTGCGCCCCTAAAAAGATACGCTGGGGTCCTAGCCCCCATATCTCAGAATATGAGTGCGTTGGAAAGCGGGGTCATGAGAGGTGTAATTATTAAAGAAAAGATGGGGGTTACTGGAGTACGGTGGGCTCTGATCCGAGATAATTGAGGTGAAGAGGTACAGATGGGCCGATTTGTCTACAGCTAAGGGACCCCAAGGGTTGCCTTCAGCCACCGGAAGCCCAGAGACAGGCCTGGGCCCGATCCCCCCGACAGCCTCCAGAAGGAGCCCACCCTGCCCCCACCTGGATTTCAGATGCCTGGGGTCTTCTTAAGTGTGAGAGCATACGTTTCTGTTGTTTCGAGCCACCCATTTGGTGGTTGTTTGTTACAGTCACAGAGCAAACGAAAATGAAGACCGAACACGGGAAATTAGAGGAGACTGCTTCCCAGTCAGCGTGGCCTTCAGACAACGCACACCGCTGTGAGTTAAATGGTGTCCCCAACAAGTATGTTCAACGCCCCTGCTGGGTCTCGGGGCTCCTGCCCCCCCTGGGTCTCAGGGGTTCTGCCCACCCTGGGTCTCGGGGCTCCTGCCCCCCCAGGTCTGATGGGTCCTGCCTCCCATGGATCACGGGGGTTCTGGCCCCCCTGGGTCTCGGGGGTCATGCCCCCCCGGGTCTCAAGGGTCCTGCCCCCCTGGGTCTCTGGGGTACTGCCCCCCATGGACCTGGCTCCGCTCTGGTCTCGCCCTGCCCTGGGTCTCAGGGGTCCTGCCCCCCGGGTCTCGGGGGTCCCGCCCGGGTCTCAGGGGTCCTGCCCCTCTGTCTACCCTGGACCCTGGGTCTCAGGAGTTCTGCCCCCTGGATCTCAGGGGTCCCGCCCCCCCCCGGGTCTTAGGGATCCTGTCCCCCCTGGGTGTCTGGGGTCCTGACAGCCCACCGTGAAGGCTCCAGATAAAACCCAAGGGGGTGGCATCCAGGGTGAGAGGGGTGGGTGTCCGTCTCCCTGTCGGCGGCACAGTGCCAGGTGCCGCACATCTCACATCGCAGCCTCCACAGGGTCGCCTGGCATCGTCCGCCCGGCTGGGCGCATCCCTGCCCGGTGTGTGTGTCAACAGAGATTCTTCTAGAAGACCTGGCCCTTCCGGGTGGCGCACGAAGGGGCCCTCGGCCGTGAGTTGTTTCTTGTCAGGCACTTACGGTAAGCGCTGAGCCATTCGCACTTTCTGAGAAGGACATCGGCTCCGTTCGCAATGGAAAAGCACAGAATTTCATCCCTGTTGGCCTCCAGGAGGCAGCCAGCTGTGCGGCCTCGCCGAACAATGTAGCGGGAGCACCGGCTGCGGGTCCCGTCGCTGCTTCGTCTGTGATGCGAGAAGAGAACACGGAACCATCGAGAGCCTGCGGAAGGAGCGTCTACACGCGTCTCCCGCCCACTCCTTTGCTCCCCGTCTGCACCCGCTGCCCGCACTGGCTTCAAGGGCTGTCTATGCAGGTGCCGTAAGAGCTGATCAGCAAAGGGGCGCCTGGGGGGCTCAGTCGGTTGAGCGTCCGACTTTCGCTCAGGTCGTGATCTCGCGGTTCGTGGGTTCGAGCCCCGCGTCGGGCTCTGTGCTGACTGTCGGCTCAGAGCCTGGAGCCTGTTTCAGCCTGTGACTCCCTCTCTCTCTGACCCTCCCCTGCTCACGCTGTCTCTCTGTCTCCCCTAGAAATAAATAAAAAATATTAAAAAAAAAAAAAAAGAACTAATCAGCAAAGCACCGCTTGTCTCAATCAAGCGGGAAGCCCCTCCGAGTGTCCCCCGCATTGTGCCGAGCGGTGGCTGTCCGAAAACGCGCCGCTGCACGGATTCCTGGGACCTGCGAGTCTTGTTGCAAACACAGTCTTGGCGGCTGCAGTGAAAAGATCTCGGGGAAAGCCCGGCATGCGTGGCAGTGGGTCTTAATTCAGGGGAGGGGTCCATGCAAGACAAGACAGCAGACACACACAGGAGAAGCCACACGAAGACGGAGGCACACATGGGAGGCGGGTGGCCCTAATCTAAGGGACCCTGGGACCCCAGGAGCTGGGAGAGGCGGGAAAGGCCCTCCCCTGGGGCCTCAGGAGGGACCACGGCCCCGCCCCCGGCATCTCAGCGGCCCTGCCCAGCCTGCACCTCAGTGGCCCCGCCCCCTGGGTGTCAATGGCCCCACCCCCTGGATCTCAGCGGCCCTGCCCAGCCTGCATCTCAGTGGCCCCGCCCCCTGGGTGTCAGTGGCCCCGCCCCCTGGATCTCAGTGGCCCCGCCCCCGGCATCTCAGCGGCCCTGCCCAGCCTGCACCTCAGTGGCCCCGCCCCCTGGGTGTCAATGGCCCCACCCCCTGGATCTCAGCGGCCCTGCCCAGCCTGCATCTCAGTGGCCCCGCCCCCTGGGTGTCAGTGGCCCCGCCCCCTGGATCTCAGTGGCCCCGCCCCCTGGGTGTCAGTGGCCCCGCCCCCTGGGTGTCAGTGGCCCCGCCCCTGGATATCAGTGGCCCCGCCCTGGGTGTCGAGTAGCCCCGCCCCCTGAATCTCAGCGGCCCTGCCCAGCCTGTATCTCAGCGGCCCCGCCCCCGGATCTCAAGCGGCCCCGCCCCTGGATCTCAGTGGCCCGCCCTGGATCTCAGCGGCCCTGCCCAGCCTGCACATCTCAATTAGCCCCGCCCCTGGATCGAAGTGGCCGCCCCCTGCATCTCAGTGGCCCCGCCTGGGTCTCAGCGGCCCGCCCCTGGGTGTCAGTGGCCCTGCCCAGCCACCCATCTCAGTGGCCCCGCCCCCTGGATCGAGTAGCCCCGCCCACCTGCATCTCGAGTGGCCCCGCCCCCAGCATCTCAGTGGCCCCGCCCCCTGGATCTCAGCGGCCCCGCCCAGCTTGCATCTCAGCGGCCCCGCCCCCTGTATCTCAGACTTCTGGTCTCCAAAGCTGGGAGAGTATGAACTTCTGTGCTGTTCTAAGCTGCACCGTGCGCAGCGCTTTTTTACAGCTGCCCCAGAAAACTAACAAAAGTACAGTTTAACCTGAGCGGTAACCAAGCCCCTGATTTGAGGAGGCACTCGGTTCGGGATGCAGCAGGAGGGAAGGTCCCTCCGAGGCCTGGTGCCCAGCCTGGGACCAGGTTAGGCTCCTTCTCGAAGACCTCAGAGCCAAGCAGTGGCTGCATCGAGGACGATGCCTTTATAATAACGAAGCTGATACTCGAGTGGCTTACCTGTGTGACCACCTAGAAAACCCAGCACCTTTTTCCTTGAGTCTTCTCTTCTCACCCCAATTCACCTTAAAACATACCTCTTTGTGTACACGTTGCCATTTCTCTCTTATTCTTTCAAACTTCAAAGAATCAATCACACGCCACACACCTCCCCGTCACAGAATGGAGACTGAAGTAACTGGAGAATGCTTCCCTCCCAGATCTATGCTCGTGTATTTGAGGGTGTAAGATACAGAAACCCATGACAGGGAGACATATTTTCGGAAGGTGGGTGCTGACGAGCTCGTGTGAAAAGTCCCGCAAGGTGGGGCGCCTGGGGGGCTCAGTCGGTTGAGCGTCCACCTTCAACTCAGGTCACGATCTCACAGTTCGTGGGTTCGATCCCTGCATCAGGCTCTGCACTGACAGCTCAGAGCCTGGAGCCTGTTTCAGATTCTCTGTCTCCCTCTCTCTCTGACCCTCCCCTGCTCATGCTGCCTCTCTCTGTCTCAGAAGTAAATAAAACGTTTTTTAAAAATTTAAAAAAGAGGGGCGCCTGGGGGGCTCAGTCGGTTAAGCGTCCGACTATTGCTTAGGTCATGATCTCGCGGTTCGTGGGTTCGAGCCCCGCGTCAGGCTCTGTGCTGACTGACAGCTCAGAGCCTGGAGCCTGTTTCAGAGTCTGTGTCT
>JAESUZ010004388.1:102500-129572 GCA_017311185.1 Proteles cristata cristata
GCTCTGAACTGTCAGCGCAGAGCCTGATGCAGGGATCAAACCCACGAACCGTGAGATCATGACCTGAGCCCAAGTCGGACGCTTAACCGCCTGAGCACATAATTTTATACCTTGTGCCCCACTGACATCTGTGCTGACAGCCTGGAGCCTCCTTGGGATTCTATCCCTCCTTCTGTCTCTCTCAAAATAAATAAATCTTTTTAAAAACCTTATTCTATCAAAAAAAAAAAAAAACCAGAAATGGTTGAAATGAATTGTTTCGATTCTGATCATCTCTTCTCCATAGAGACCGAGCAGGTGACCTCATAAATCACAGGAATCCGTCACTCTGACTTTTGCCATCACGAGGGCGTCTGCCCGCCCGAAGGGCGCTGGGCATTTCTGCGGTCGGCACCCCAGGACCCATGGGTGCCCCGGGGAAGACCCCGGAGCCAGAAGCCACACAGTGTCACGGAAAATGCTCACTCACTTCCCGTCTGAACCGTTTGTGTGCGTCTGAAAAGCAACAGCAGGAAGCTTGAGAAGCGGGGACCTCAGGCCCCCGAAGGGGCAGGTCCTCCATGGGGTGTGGGGTGTGCAGACAGCTCAGGCCGCCCCCCTGCCGACCCTCCCGCCTCCGGGCTGCTGGGCAGACGGGGGTGGGTGCAAACACCCCCTCGTCCGCCCCTTCGGCCGACGAGTCACCTGCGTGCGTTGGGGTCTCCCTCCCTTTCTCTCTGTCTCTCACCTGTGTCTCTCCCTGTCTCTGAGGCACCTCCCGTGCGGCTGAGATGCTCACCCGGGGGATCCCAGTGCCAGCTGCACTGGGTGCAATGCCACATGAAAACATAATAATCCAATGAAAAATGTATCTCTCTGGCCCGTGCCGGGGGCGAGGCTCACACGGACAAACACCGTCTTTGCAAATCCCGTCGTCCCGTGGGGACGTGTCAGGGCTCAGGGCCTGAAGACCTCAGGTCGAGGGGGCAGAGCCGAGCCCACGACAGAAGAGCAGTTTGCACGCGGGCTGTGGGGCCAGAAGCCTACGGTGTGTGGTCCGCGCAGGGAGACGTGCGTCGATGGCCCTGTGACCGGCGTCTGCAGCCCCGTGCGCCCATGAGGACGCCGGCCCTGGGGACGCCCTGCAAGGGTGGGCAGCCCGGGCAGCACGGGCTCCGGCCGCTGAGTCCTAACGGGCTTTGCAGCTGTGATGCCTCGAGGCAAAGGCAGCTCCGCCCAGAGCCGGACAAGCAAACCACAGAAACAAGCCGCCGTGTTTTCTAAGAAGTTACTAGAAAGGCTTTCAGTGTGTGCGGCTCGAGGGCAGGAGCCGTGTCCACCGTCTGTCCGTCGACCTCTGTCTGGTGATGAGCCTTAGAGCCTTAGGGCTTACGGCTCTGCTCCAAGCGGGTCAGAACCCACTCCTGGTCTACACCCAGGGTGCCTGGGGGGCTCAGCCCATGAAGTGTCCAGTTCCAGCTCAGGCCATGATCTCAGTTTGTGGGTTCAAACCCCGCGTCGGGCTCTGTGCTGACGGCTCGGAGCCCAGAGCTCCTTCGGATTGTGCGTCTCCCTGTCTCTCTGACCCTCCCCTGCTCATGCTGTCTGTCTCGCGCTCTCTCTCTCAGAGATAAATAAATAAAACATTAAAAAAATGGGGGCGCCTGGGTGGCTTAGTCGGTTAAGTGTCCGACTTTCACTCAGGTCATGATCTCGCGGTTCGTGGGTTCGGGCCCCGCGTCGGGCTCTGTGCTGACTGCTGGCTCAGAGCCTGGAGCCTGTTTCAGTCTGTGACTCCCTCTCTCTCTGACCCTCCCTGCTCACGCTCTCTCTCTCTCTCTCCTAGAAATAAATAAAACATTAAAAAAATGGGGGCGCCTGGGTGGCTTAGTCGGTTAAGCGTCCGACTTTCGCTTGGGTCATGATCTCGCGGTTCGTGGGTTCGGGCCCCGCGTCGGGCTCTGTGCTGACTGCCAGCTCGGAGCCTGGAGCCTGTTTCAGTCTGTGACTCCCTCTCCCTCTGACCCTCCCCTGCTCACGCTGTCTCTTTCTCTCTCCTAGAAATAAATTAAAAAAAAAAAAAGAAAAGAAAAAGAAAAAGAAAAAAATTAACACATTAAAAAAAAAAACATTAAAAAAATGAAATGCCAATAAAACGAAAGCCAGCATTTTCTTCCTAATTCTCCTATACGTGCACACATATGGTATGTGTCCTTCTCTGCCTGACTTATTCCACTCAGCATAACACCCTCAAGGTCCATCCACATTACTACACATGACGCCTCGGGGAGGAAGACACACATCTCGAAACGAAAAGTCCGCCAAGCGCGCCGGGCGATACCCACGTCTGCCGCCGCCAAGCCAGAAAATCAGCGCCCTGATCGCTCCCTCTATGCTCTCCCCACTTCCCATTTCAACAGAGCTTAATAACACGAGCACGGAGCCTGGAAAGAACTTTCTGGAAAACTCCAGAAACACAGAACGCGCACCAGGAATCGTGCTCAGGAGGCGCAGGCTTGGGGTTCGAGGCTGACCCCCGACGTGTCACCAGCAGACACGGAGACACTGAAACAAAGCCTTTGCTCTCTTGTGACGCAGAAAGCACGGCGAAGCCACCCAGAATCTCGGCGCGACACGCGGGCCCTTCATTTACTTTTTCCGTTCACACCTGATCCGTCCCCACTGGATCAATGGCGAGCCCTCTGTGCGGCGCCCGGGGGGCTCCGTCGGTTAAGCGTCCGACTCTCGATGTCGGCTCAGGTCGTGGTCTCGGGGTTTGTGAGCTCGAGGCCTGAGCCGGGCTCTGTGCTGACAGCTCAGAGCCTCGTGGGATCGTCTCCCTCTCTCCCTCCGCCCCTCCCCTGCTCTCTCGCTCTCTTTTTCTCAAAGTAAATCAATAAACATAAAAAAATAGTGATGAGCCCCTCGCAACACATAAGGTCAGGTTTGCAGAGACTCGGGGAACTGTCCGAGCTCCTTGCTAGTTTTACAAACAAACAAAAACCAAAGGAAGCATGCAATTGCAAAAGAGGGGAAAAAAGATGAAAGAAAGAGAGAAAAAGAAAGAAAGAGGGAGGGGGAAGGAAGGAAAGAAAAGAGTATGTTAAAATAAAGGACATTTTATCCGCACAAATGGATAAAGGAAGGAAGAAAGAAGAGAAGGAAGGAAAGAAAGAGGTAAAAGGAAAAAAGGAAGAAAAGAAAGACAACAAAAAGGAAAGAAGGAAAGAAAAGGAAGAAAGAAGGAAAGAGAGAAAAAAGGAAGAAAAGAAAGAAAGAAAAGAAAACAGAAAGGAAAGAAGAAAGAAAAGGGAAGCAAAAGGAAAGAAAATGAAAGAAAATGAAAGGAAGAAGGAAAGAAAAGAAGGAAGAAAGAACAAAAGAAAGAGAAGAAAACGGAAAGGAGAGGAAAAAGAAAGGAAAAGAAAAAGAGAAAATGAAAGGAAGAAAGAAAAAGAAGAAAGAACAAAAAGAAAACAGGAAAGAAAGAAAAGGAAAAGGGAAGAAAGAAAAAAAGAAAAGTAAAAAAAGAAAGGAAAGGAAAGGAGGAAAGAAAGAGAGAGAGAAAGAAAGAAAAAAAAGAAAGAAAGAAAGGAAGGAAGAAAGGAAGAGGGCAGGGAAGGGCAGGTCAGGGAAGGGCAGGGAAGGGCAGGGCAGGGCAGGCAGGGCAGGGAAGGGCAGGGAAAGGCAGGCAGGGCAGGGAAGGGCAGGGAAAGGCAGGGCAGGGCAGGGAAGGGCAGGAGCAGGGCAGGGCAGGGCAGGGCAGGGCAGGGCAGGGCAGGGAAGGGCAGGGAAGGGCAGGCAGGGAAGGGCAGGGAAAGGCAGGGCAGGGCAGGGAAGGGCAGGGCAAGGCAGGGCAGGGCAGGACAGGGCAGGGCAGGGCAGGGCAGGGCAGGGAAGGGCAGGGAAGGGCAGGCAGGGCAGGGAAGGACAGGGCAGGGAAGGACAGGGCAGGGAAGGGAAGGGCATGGAAGGAAGGGCAGGGAAGGGCAGGGCAAGGCAGGGAAGGGCAAGGCAGGGCAGGGAAGGGCAGGCAGGGCAGGGCAGGGCAGGGCAGGGAAGGGAAGGGCATGGAAGGGAAGGGCAGGGAAGGGCAGGGCAAGGCAGGGAGGGCAGGCAGGGCAGGGAAGGGCAGGCAGGGCAGGGCAGGGCAGGGCAGGGAAGGGCAGGCAGGGCAGGGCAGGCAGGACAGGGCAGGGCAGGGCAGGAAGGAAGGGCAGGGAAGGGAAGGGCAGGAAGGGCAGGGCAAGGCAGGGAAGGGCAAGGCAAGGGCAGGGCAGGCAGGGCAGGGCAGGCAGGGCAGGGCAGGCAGGACAGGGCAGGGCAGGGCAGGGAAGGAAGGGCAGGCAGGGCAGGCAGGGCAGGCAGGGCAGGGAAGGACAGGGCAGGGAAGGGCAGGAAGGGCAGGGAAGGGCAGGGAAGGGCAGGCAGGGCAGGGAAGGGCAGGGCAGGGCAGGCAGGGCAGGGCAGGCAGGCAGGGCAGGCAGGGCAGGGAAGAGCAGGCAGGGCAGGGCAGGGCAGGGCAGGGCAGGCAGGGCAGGCAGGGCAGGGCAGGAAAGGGCAGGGAAGGGCAGGCAGGGAAGGACAGGGCAGGGCAGGCAGGGCAGGCAGGGAAGGGCAGGCAGGGCAGGGAAGGGCAGGGCAGGGCAGGCAGGGCAGGCAGTGAAGGGCAGGCAGGGCAGGCAGGGCAGGGCATGTGGAAGAAAGCAGGTTTTGGGCGCAGCCCCCACTCTGCCCGCGCTCACCGGGCCCCGCGTCCCCCGAAGCGGCCGCCGTCACAGGCGGCAGCAGGAGCAGAGCCACCGCGCAGGGCACGAAGCCGGCCCTCATGCTGGCAGGGAGGAGACCCGGCGCGGGAGGCCGTGCCTCTCGGCTCGTGCGCAGAGGTCGCCCCGTCTTTCAACAGTGGAACAGAAACAAGGAAATGACAGGGGGAAGCAGGGCGCTCTGAACAACAAGACTCTCGAGAAAAAAAAAAAAGGGCAAAAAAGGCGAAATCCCTTTGCATCCAGGCTGAGCTGGGCTGCTCATCCTCCTGGCGGGTCAGCGGGATCAAGCGCGCACGGAGCTCCTGCAGCCACTATGTGGTCAGAGGCGCCGGACTGCGGGCCGGGCGCAGACATGTGACGCCCTCGGGTCGGCCGGTTTCCAGCCCAGTGGGCGCGAGCCTGGGTTCCCGAAGGTTCTCACTCTGGGGACTTCCAGACTTCCAGTCTCAAATCTTTCTCTTCTGTTTCTTCTTTTGTGTGTGTGTGTGTGCTTTTCGGGTTTTTTTGTTTGTTTGTTTGTTTGTTTGTTTTTGCAAGACTTTACCGTGTGGCTCTGAGACTGACCACCTGCAGCCAACGTGTTTCGGCCACTTGTGCCTTGAAATACACGCCCTTAGGGGGGTGCCCGGGTCTTGTGCTAAAAATAAGCATGGGGGCGTCCGGCTGCCTCCGTCCGTGCGGCCTGTGACTCTCGGTATCAGGATCACGAGTTCAAACCCCACCCTGGGCATCGAGACAACCAAAAAAGTTGTGTTTTCTCAATATTACTACTGGCAGCACTGATTTCTGTGTTTGGCACTTTCACAAACACAAAATTTGTGAGCAAAAGGAGAGGCAAAAACAAACAAAGAAAAATCAAACAAAATTAAACAGGAATAAGTGCATTTTAGAGGTAAAAAGTCTGTTTCTAGGGGCATCTGGGGGGCTCAGTGGGTTGAGAATCTGACTCTGGATTTCAGCTCAGCTCATGACCTCACGGTTGGTGGGTTCGAGCCCCGCGTCGGGCTCTGTGCTGACAGCTCGGAGCCTGGAGCTGCTTCGGATTCTGGGTCTCCCTCTCGCTCTGACCCTCCCCTGCTCACACTGTCTCTGTCTCTCTCTCTTAAAAATAAAGAAACTTTTGAAAACAACCGGTGTTTGTGAGAAGCTAACTGTGAGCTGCCTTGCAATCGCTCACTACGTGCAGGCTGGCTGGGCCCCCGGCCTGGGTCTCTGTGGCCTGAACGCCCTGCGCATCGTAAGTCCAGGGCTGCCCTTCACATGCAGGTGTGCAGGCTGCGTTCCCGCGGGAGTTTCTAGGGGAGAAGCTCTAGCAGCCGTCTGACCGCTTGTCTCACGGCCAGACCTACCCCCGTCCAGACTCGGCTCCCATGGTCGTGTCTCCTTCTCCAACTCTGACTTTTCTGCGTCCCTCATATAAATAGGGAGCCTGTGTCCACGTGGATAATCCACAGTAATGGTCCCCATGCCCAGACTCGTAATCACATCTGCGAAGCCACTTTTGTCATGTTACGTATCGGGACTACCTGATTGGGATGGATTGGGATGTGGATACTGTAATGTGATAGCCGATAGATAGATAGATGATAGATAGATAGATAGATAGATAGATAGATAGATAGATAGATAGATAGATGATACGTAGATACATAGATATAATGGATGGATTGGATGGATGGGTGGATGGATATGATGCATGAATGGATGGATGGATACAATAGATGATAGATAGATAGATAGATAAATAGATGACTGATACATAGATGGATAGATGGATGAATGGATGGATGCATACATAGATGGATGGATGGATAGATAGATACATAGATAGAATGATGGATAGACAGATAGATAAGTAGATAGATGACTGATACATAGATGGATAGATGGACAAATGGATTGATGCATCCATAGATGGATGGATGGATGGATGGATGGATACATAGATACATACATAGAATGATGGATAGATAGACAGATAGATAGATAGATAGATAGATAGATAGATAGATAGATAGATAGATGACAGATACATAGATGGATACATGGACAAATGGATGGATGCACGCATAGATGGATGGATGGATAGACAGATACATAGATAGAATGATGGATAGATACATAGACAGAGACATGACCTCTCTGTGGACCAAGGACAGCCTTCTCGCCTCGTCGCTGTGCACATGTGGGGCTGCATCACTGTGTGCTGTGGGGCATCCTGTGCACCGTGGGGTGTTGCGCGGCGCCCCGATCACCCACCAGATGCTAATAGCACTGCCACCGAGCCATGACGGCCAGATGTCTCCAGACATCACCTGGTGTCCCTGTGGAGACGGGAGTGTCGTCCCCTTAACTCTCCTCCACCGCACCGTCCTCCCGCCGCCCTAGGGAGCCTGGAGTTTCTAGGTCTTTCCAGAGGGATCTTGTCACTTACACACCAAAGGAGGAAGTGCAGACGGACGACCCGAAAAGAAATGGCAGCCGAGGCCAAAGTGAGAACATGGCCACATGTTTTCTGGCTCTTCTGTGACTTAACAATGGTGATTTGGTGAGATTCGAATTTTATGGAAACGGAAACGTGTGTCTTTTTCCCTCGAAATGCACGATCACAGCTAATCGGGTCAAGCACATGAAAGACTGTTTGTCCCCTAGGAGGGCCAAAGATGCACTTCTTTTAAAAAAATTTTTTTGGGGGGCGCCTGGGTGGCTTAGTCGGTTAAGCGTCCGACTTTCGCTTAGGTCATGATCTCACTATTCGTGGGTTCGAGCCCGCGTCGGGCTCTGTGCTGACTGCCAGCTCAGAGCCTGGAGCCTGTTTCAGTCTGTGACTCCCTCTCTCTCTGACCCTCCCCTGCTCATGCTGTCTCTCTCTGTCTCCTAGAAATAAATAAAACATTAAAAAATTTTTTAAAAATAAATAAAATTAAAAAATTTAAAAAAAATTTAATGTTTATTTCTGAGAGACAGAGACAGCGTGATCAGGGGAGGGTCAGAGAGAGAGGGAGTCACAGAATCTGAAGCAGCTCCAGGCTGAGTTGTCAGCACAGAGCCCGACGTGGGACTCGAACCCACGAACCGTGAGATCATGACCTGAGCCGAAGTCGGATGCTTAACCGACGGAGCCCCCCGGGCGCCCCAAAGATGCACTTTGGAACACACAGTGTTCTCTGGCCCCTCTCACAAGCCATTGGAGAGTGTCCCCCATGTTTTACTGCTGGAGACACTGAAACCCACGGCTCCAAGGGGGCTGATGGGCGGGAAAAGCATTTCACTAGAGCCAGGCCATCTTTCTGATATTCTCTGGCCCTCCCCTTTAACTTGGGAAGAAAATAATTGTGGGGACCCAGGAGAGAATGAGCAGTCAACACCCCCGTCCACTGTGGACACAGCCCTGGAGGCCGTCATCATCTCTGGTGAAGACAGGAAGATATCCACGCCGCCCACCTGCTTCCTTCGTCATCTCCACTCAAAACCACAAACCGGTGTTGAGCTGTTCGTATTTCCCAACGCCAGACATGTGCAATGAGTCAGCGACCGAGAAAAACGATGGATGGGGTTGTAAGATAATCATTCGAATGTCACTAAAAATGTCACAGTTTCCCTGTGAAGAATGCTTCCCGAATGCCTTGCGTGCACTGGTTTCTGTGCGTCCGGCATATACATGTTACGTGCTGTCCATTTTGGTTTTCTTTTTTTTATTAAAATTTTTCTAATGTTTTATTTATTTTTGAGAGAGAGACAGTGTGAGCAGGGGAGGGGCAGAGAGAGAGGGAGACACAGAATCCGAAACAGGCTCCAGGCTCCGAGCTGTCAGCACAGAGCCCGACGTGGGGCTCGACCCTGCGAATCGTGAGATCATGACCTGAGCCAAAGTCGGACTTCCAACCAACTGAGCCCCCCAGGCGTCCCCATTTTGGTTTTCTGTACGGAACCAATCATGCCGAAATGTGGCATCGGAAATGAACACCAGCCTATTGTATTGTCTCCTGATTCTGAGGGTGGACAGGACTCAGAAGCTCTACTGAGTGTCAGCCATCACAAGACTTAACAGGATAGAATGTTCTAGATGGCCATTCATACACCTGCCAGCTAAGCTGACTATCATCCAAGAGCTTGAGCAGAACTTTCACCAACTCGAAGACGTGACTGGATGGAATGTTCCAGACAACACACCTGCCACATTCAATTGCCCAAAGCCAAGTGAGAGGCCACCCCTGACTGTAAAAAGAGACACACAGAACTCCACCTCTCCTTTTCCTGTAAAAAAATTCACCCTCATTTTGATTGTTCTATAGGAGTGATCATTTTTGTATAAGATTTGGTGTTATTTCCCAAAGAAACGGTTAATTCTAACCTCGACTCAACATGAGACGTGGCCATCGCAATGACAATTGCCTCCAGAAATGGTTAAGCCTCCACTAGCCTTCCGTGTCAAGCTCCTTCTGTAATTAATTGTGTCAGAATGTACACGGCGAGATTATCTCTCATCTCGAGTCTAGCGGCTTTATTTCTCAATCTGCCCAACACTCGAGATGTAATCGCGAAAAGGCGTCACTGCAACTGAAAGCCGTGAGCAACGCGGTTTGCTATCAGATTCATCTCTGAGCGAAAACCTGTCCAAGTTCACTCTGCTGTAGGAACCATTGTATAACAGAGGAATTTCTCCACCCCCGCAGGGAAGACTTATTCAGGAGGGAGGAATACACAGCACCAGAGCTTTTATACTACGAGACCATGGGAAACGCGGCTATTTCATTGTTTCGGGCGAGATTGGAAGATGGGCAGACACACAGGGTCCGATTTAGAACCTTCTAGAGTGGACGGGGAGTTGGCTTCAGAGGGTGCATGTGTCTTGACCGGAGAGAAGGGAGCCTTGTCTGCGTGCACTTATGTTACGTTTGTGTCTGTTCTCCTCACATCTCTGAGGACCGGCCAACACCGACCACCAGCATGGAGCACAGATCAGTGTACGATGTTGGTATCGGAAGCCAAAGAAAACCAGACTCCTTAACTGCATGGTTGTTTTCTGGGCCAAATAATGACAATACGTAGCAGGCAGGGCCGCCTGTGCTGAGTCGCGTCCCCTAAAGACACAGCCGAGTCCTAGTAGTGAGAAAGAACAAGGGCTACTGCCCATCATGTCCATCCGAATCCTTCCTTCCCCTGCTCCGCCTCACCCGCCCCTCACCCGGCCTTGCTTCCTACCGCATACCAGGAAGCAGACACGGCTGACCAGCGTCCTGGGCACAGGCAGGAGAAGTCCACCAGTTCTCCAGACTTTTCCTAAGCAAAGGAAATGCAATTGGAGACGCAAAACTTTCTCATTCGTGATGTGATAAAGTGTCATAAACCACATTACAAGGTAAACACTAGCTAAGTAGAGGCCTACATAAGTGCAGACATACATAAAGGCTGTGATGATGACTGACATGGGAGGGCTCTGTCAGTCTGGGGATAGACTTTCCCAGGAGCATGGGGTCCACCTGTGTCCAACACACAGAAAGTGTGTGATTCTGAACGTTGATGGAGTGAATACATGGATGTATGAATAAATATATAGATGGATGGATGGGTGGGTGGATGGATAAATGGCTGGCTGGCTGGCCGGATGGATGGATGGATGGATGGACGGACGGACGGATGGATGGATGGATGCATAAATGGACAGATGGATGGATAAAAGGATGGACAGAAGTATGGATAAAATATGGGTGAATGGATGGATGGCTGGCTGGCTGGCTGGCTGGATGGATGGATGGATGGATGGACGGACAGACGGACGGGCGGACGGATGGATGGATAAATGGAAAGATGGATGGATAAAAGGATGGACAGAAGTATGGATAAAATATGGGTGAATAGATGGATGGATGGGTGGATGGATGGATGGACAGATGGATGGATAGGTGATGGATAGGTGAACGAATGAATGAACTGATGGGTGCATGGTTGGGTTTCATGAATCATGAAAGAATCACCCACTCTTGGCTTAGAAGATCCCTGAAAGATGTTGAAATGGGTTGACTTTCTCCACCAAAAAAGATGTTGACATGCCACCCATAACAACGTATGACTACCTTAATTGGAAATAAGGTCTTTTCAGATGATTGCACAGGTGAGAGACTTTGGGTGGGCTCTAATCCAATATGACTGGTGTCTTCATAAAAAGGAGACCTTGGACATGTAGACAGACATGTACAGAGGGAAGGCCATGGGAACACAGAGGGAGAAGATGGCCGACTGCAAGCTTAGGGACGCCTGAGGGTCCCAGCACTAGAAGGGAGCACATGAAAAAGACTTGTCCTCGGAAAGAACCCACGCTGCAGACACTCTGATGTTGGACTTCTGGCCTCCAAAATGGTGAGGCGGCAAATCTCTGTACTTGTGAACCCACCCGTGCATGTGCTTTGTCATGACATCCCTGGGAAACTCACAAAGGTGTCATAACCTTCAACAAGCCAACAAGCTTGTTATGGACAGAATGGCTCATCCCGCTTCTGAATGGCTCCAGTGGAGGGAAAATCCACCGGTCCCCCACCTCCTTTTCAGACAACTGGGGACCGAAATCCAACGCTGGTTTCCGGGTTAAATGAGGCACATTCCTTCATGAGCTTCCAGATCCTCCAACAGCCTGGTCTCCCTCTTAACACTGTGCCCTGATTCAAGATGGCGGCCTTCCTCTACAAACGTCACTACTCATAGAGCTAAATACTCATATAAGGAAGGGAGTCATCAGGGCCACGGCTGGTCTCAAGAGCCCTTGAGGGTACCCGCTTCGTCGGGGCTCTTCCCAGGGCACCAAATACTCCTGTGTGGATGGAGCCCCACGAACAACATGGCAAAACCATTGTCTAACATCCCAGGTACCACCAGTCTGACACTTTGTAAGACCTTCTGTGCATTTCCAAAGCAATGGGTTGCTTATTGTGGGATATAGGATGAATGAGACAGTGTGGGGGTAACAGACCCAGGCTGGGTTCTCGGGAAGAGATCCCTAATTTCTCAAGCATGGCATCCTTTGAAATATGATAACTGTGTCATAGAAAGGAAATAAGCGCTCACACCAGGTGCCACACGGACGGATCTTACAAACACGATGGTCAGTAAGAGGAGCCAGACACGAAAGACCGCATTGCGCGTGAACCCGTCGATATGCAACGTCCAGAACAGGCAAATCACAGACGCAGAGAGTGGATGAACGGAGGGAAGCTGGTGACCAGTGGTTACCAACGGGAATGGGGAGTGAGAGCTGATGGGGACAGGGTGTCTTCCTGGGAAGATGAAAGTGTTTGGGGGCAGGTGGCGGCTGGACGTCCTGCACCTTACAATGGCCCATCCTTGGTGTGCTTGGATGGCTCAGCCGGTCGGTACACAATGCAGCTCTTGATCCCAGGGGCGTGAGTTCAAGCCCCATGCTGGGTGTGGAGCCTACTTAAAATAAATAAATGAGGGGCTCCTGGGTGGCTCGGTGGGTGAAACGTCCGACTTCAGCTCAGGTCATGATCTCACAGTTCATGAGTTCGAGCCCCGTGTAGGACTCTATGCTGACAGCTCAGAGCCTGGATCCTGCTTCGGATTCTGTGTCTCCCTCTCTCTCTGACCTTCCCCTGCTCACCTCTGTCTCTCAAAAATAAATAAAAACCTTAAAAAAAATTTTAATAAATATTTAAACATGTAAATATACAAATAAAACGGGCACTTTTTTGTGACGAGACTTTCACGTCCACCATTTTTTAAAAAGACAACATTCTACTCAAGGATCACGTGCCTTCAGGAAACTGCCTGTATCCTGAGGGGTCATCTGCGTGGGCTTTTGCAGAGGGACTTTGGCCTGGCGGCTCGAGAACCCAGCTCTAGAACCTGGCGGGTTAAGAACCCAGGTCAAGAAGCACAGTCTGGCCAGCTCCCCCAGCGCCCAGGCCCCTCCGCTCTTTCATCCCCACACCCAAGGGGCCAGTGGTGACCCCGTGATCTTTTCCAAAGGCTCAGACTCACACAAAACCGTGACATTGTCCATAAAGATGACTCAGAATCACACCAAGGAAATTTTCGGGTCGATGTTATTCCGTGTCCGTGAGTCACACGCTCTCATGCTCTTCAGATAGAATCCAGTCCTGACGCTGGAACTCCCACCAGAAACGCCCACGGGTAAGTGGTCGGCCCCACGGCCACAACCCCAGACGGTGAGTGAGGAAAAGAGGAAGCACAGGGAAGGGAACCTGCTCAGCTGTCTTTTCAAGAAATTATTTTTAGAGCGGTTTTGTGTTTATGGCAAAAGCCAGAGGAAAGTACAGGGGAACTCCGTACGCTCGCACAGACACTGTCCCTGTTTTCGAATCTTGTATTCGTGTGGCACCTTCGTTACAATGGATAGTTAATACCGGCACATTATCAGCAAGGCATCAACGTTCATCGATGTGTTTTTAATGAGATGTTATTAATACACGGACGCATTCTTATGAGCTCGTGAATTAATAATAGTCCATATTAAGGTTCGCTCTTGGTGATGCCCTTTCTGTGGGTTTGGGGAAATGTACAGTGACGTGAATGCATCTTTAGGTCATCACACAGGGTGTCTTCACTGCCATAAAGAGCCTCCGTGTCCCACCCGCCCATCCCCCCCTCTGAACCCCTGGCCATCACCGATCTTGTATCCGTCTCCATGATTTTCCCTTTTCCAGAATGTCCCAGAGCTGGGATCATACTTTACGGAGTCTTTTCACACTGGCTTGTTTCACTTAGTCACGTGCATTCCATGTCCTTACACGTCTTTCCACGGCTTGAAAGCTCATTCGTTGTTTTTTTTTTTTTTTTTTTTTATTTCTAGGGAGAGAGAGAGATAGCGTGAGCAGGGAAGGGTCAGAGAGAGAGGGAGTCAAAGACTGAAACAGGCTCCAGGCTCCGAGCTGGCAGTCAGCACAGAGCCCGACGCGGGGCCCGAACCCACGAACCCCGAGATCATGACCTAAGCGAAAGTCGGATGCTTAACCGACTAAGCCACCCAGGCGCCCCGAAAGCTCATTCGTTTTTAATGCTGAATAATATTCTGTGGTCTGCATGGACCAAGTTCTTTATTTATACATCCCACAGTTTATTATTTATACCTCCACCTGCTTAAAGACAACTTGGTTGCTTCCAAGTTTGGGCAATTATGAATAAAGCTGCTGCAAACATTAGATAGATAGATAGATAGGTAGGTAGATAGATACATAATGGAGAGATAGATTTTTACATGATTCATAGGTAGGTAGATAAATGGACTCATAGATGATTGATAGATAGATATAATAGATTTAGATGATGGATGAATGGATGGACAGATGATAGATAGATAGATGATAGATAGATAGATAGATAGATAGATAGATAGATAGATAGATAGATAGATAGATATAATGGATGGGTAAATGGCTGGCTGGATGGATGGATAGATGGATACAAGGATGGATGGATGGATGGATAGATATAATGGATGGATGGATAAATGGATAGATAGATGATAGATAGATAGGCAGATAGATAGATGATAGATAGATAGATAGATAGATAGATAGATGATGGATGGATGGATACAGGGATTGATGAATGAATGGATAGATAGATAGATGATAGATAGAATGATAGATAGATAGATAGATAGATAGATAGATAGATAGATAGATATAATGGATGGGTAAATGGGTGGATGGATGGATGGATGGATGGATGGATGGATGGATGGATGGATGGATATAATGGATGGATAGATAGATGGATGGATAAATGGATAGATAGATAGATAGATAGATAGATAGATAGATAGATAGATAGATATAATGGATGGGTAAATGGCTGGATGGCTGGCTGGCTGGATGGATACAAGGATCGATGAATGGATGGATGGATAGATATAATGGATGGATGGATGGATAAATGGATAGATAGATAGATGATAGATAGGCAGATAGATTATAGATAGATAGATAGATAGATAGATAGATAGATAGATAGATAGATATAATGGATGGGTAAATGGGTGGATGGATGGATGGATGGATGGATAGATAGATAGATAGATAGATATAGATGATGGATGAGTGGATGGATGGATGGATGGATGGATGAACAGATGATAGACAGACAGACAGACAGACATGGGCGTCCCGTGCACTGTAGGGTGCTGAGTAGCATCCTTGGTCTCCACCCACCACCTGCCAGTAGCCGCCCACAGTTGTGACAACCAAAATGTCCCCAGTCATTGCCGAGTGTCTCCTGCACGAGGGGCAGACGCTGGCCTCCATGGGCACGGGGCGGGTCACACATAGAGGCATCACGGGTGCGTGCAGAAGCGTACGGATCATAGGTATGGTTGCCATCTCCTACCAGTTGCGTTTAAGTAAAGTGGGTCACCCACCCTGCGGTGGGTGGGTGGGCCTCGCCCAATCAGGTGAAGGTCCTCAGTGCGAAACTCAAAGTTTCCAGATAAAGACATTGGTTCTGCCTCAAGGGTGCAAACTAGGAATCCAGCCCCGAGTTTCCAGGCTGCTGGGTCTCCAGACAGACATCCGAGTCGCGAGATCCACGATTGCGTAAAACAACGCCTGGAGACAAAGACCTACGTACGTGTAGATACGCACACGTGTGTATAAATGTGTATCGATATATGGACGTACACACCTGCGCGGTTGGCTCTCTGGATTCCTGCCTTTCCTCTCGGTCCCGGTCACACCGACCGGGCGCCTTGGTGTCGGGGCGCCTCGGTTTCCTCTCTCGTAACCGTGCGGCCGACAGATTTGCTGAGATCCCGGGAATGCCAAGCGCATGGAGACGTCTTATGTCAGTCAGTCCTTATTCTTTCTAGAGAATTCCAGGGGACGTGTCGAGTCGTCTTGGGCAGAGCTTTGGGGCCATAAGTGAAACCCTCGCCTTCTTCACTGGCAAGAAAATTCCTTCCCTGAGAGACTTGTAGGTGTTTTGTCTCTAGTCCGAGGGATTCGCGCATCAACCACCCATTGCGAGGCATCCGTTCAGGACGATTGGTCGGAGGGAGGCGTTCGAGGCCGCTTAGCCATGACCTCTGACCCTCTGCCCGGGTCCTCCGGGCGCATCAGGCCTTTGCGCCGGGTTTCAGGGATCTGGGCGGGGGGCACGGTGGGCGCAGGGGGTTTGCGGGGAGCCTCAAGCCCCCGGGGGGCCCGGCGGTCGCTGGCCACGTGCACGGCCTGACTGTCCGGTAGGAACCTCCCAGCCCTCAGGGTCCCCCGTCTGCTGCCCCAGGGGAAGGCCGGGGGCCGGGGTCGGTGTCCCAGCATGAACGTCGTGTGTAGACGGGGACACACAACCAGACGCCGGTGTGTGGCCGGGACCCAGGCCACCGGTTCCTGGACGCCGGGCTGTTGTACTGCGACCTCTGTTTTTCTCCCCAATTCCAAGTAAATATTTGCTTTTGTATCTTGTGCCCCAGAAAAGTCCTCACCCGCCCCGCCCCGCCTTGGTCTCCTGGCCCGGACGATCTGGGGGTGCTGCCTTCCTCGGCCCTGCATGACCAAGTCCTGGGCCCTGTGCGCGGCTCTGACCACCTCCTCCAAGCAGCCTCCCCGGATGCGCGTCAGGAGGCCAAGCCGGGAATCGTTGGACGCCCCTGAGGTTAAGCATCTGGGAAGGTCGCAAGAATTACCTTAGGGTGACGTTCTTCCCCGATTCCTGAACTGCCAGACCTGCAGGATTTCCGTCGCCCCAAGGCCATGCCCTTGACACCCCGAGTCTGGGTGGGCGTCCAGGCTGCTGAGTAGGAACGCGAGCTCTGCGTGTGCACACGGCGCCCGTGGACACGGCGGGTCGTGGGCGCCCCAGGTTCCCGAGTCGTGAGTCACCCCCAGCTCTGTCAGCACAGAGCCCGACGCGGGGCTCGAACCCACGACCCCTGAGATCATGACCTGAGCCCAAGTCGGACGCTCGGCCGACTGACCCCGGGCGCCCCCGTTATTGGTTTCTGTAACGTGGCAGCAGAGCAGAGAGCACCCTGTCCACTCGGTCCTGACCCAGGACGGGTCTGGGCTCCGGTGGGAAGGACACGGGAACGGAGAGATGGGCTCCAGGGACTCTGGGGCGGGACGCGGAGGAAGCGGGTGTGGACGCGGATTTGGGATAAATGCGGGTCCGGGAGAAGCAGCCGCACTCTGGCTCCACTGAGTCAGGCGACGGCAGGAGCGTCTGGGCAAAACGCAGGTTCCAGGATGGGGATGAGTGGGGCCTGGCCCTGGCCTGTCACCCGCCCCCCAGCCCTGGTGCCAGGAACGCCCCCCGCCCCGTCCAGCAACCCCCCCACACACCCCCTTAGACCAGTCATGGCCCTGAGGGCTCTGGGAGGGACTGGAAAACCTCGGAGCCGGGCACCCTTCTTCCCGGGCACACGGGGTCTTATGAGAACTTTGCATATAACGTGCACTGTGCATGAGGGGTGCAGATTTGGGGGGGTCTGTGGGTGTCTGGGGTGAGAGGTGGAGATTTGGGGGGAGTCTGTCGGTGTCTGGGGTAAAGGGTGGAGATTTGGGAGAGCCTGGGCATGTCTGGGGTGCAGGGTGGAGATTTGGGGAGCCTGGGGGTGTCTGGGGTAAAGGGTGTAGATTTGGGGGACACTGGGGGTGTCTGGGGTAAGGGATGGAGATTTGGGGGAGCCTGGGGGTTACTGGGGTGAGGGTGGAGATTTGGGGGAGCCTGTTGGTGTCTGGGGGTGAGGTGGAATTTGGGGGACCCTGGGGTGACTGGGGTGAGGGTGGAGATTTGGGGGTCTGTGGGTGTCTGGGGTGAGGGGTGGAGATTTGGGAGAGTCTGTGGGTGTCTGGGGTGAGGAGTGGAGATTTGGGGGGAGCCTGTGGGTGTCTGGGGTGAGGGGTGGAGATTTGGGAAAGTCTGTGGGTGTCTGGGGTGAGGGGTGGAGATTTGGGGGAACCTGTTGGTGTCTGGGGGTGAGGGTGGAATTTGGGGGACCCTGGGGGTGACTGGGGTGAGGGGTGGAGATTTGGGGGTCTGTGGGTGTCTGGGGTGAGGGGTAGAGATTTGGGGGGACCTGGGGGTGTCTGGGGTGAGAGGTGGAGATTTGGGGGAGTCTGTGGGTGTCTGGAGTGAGCTGAGGGTCTCAGTAATGACAAGCGGAAAGTAGGGAGCGAATTTTGCACCCTAAGATGATTATCTAGAGCCGGTTGTTTGGAAGAAACTGCCGCCGGGAGGGGGAGGGGTGCTGTCCGGAGACATTCACATTTATAAGGAAATCTGCAGGCGGGGGGTCTCCCTCTGCCGACCAGGAAGTGGGGGAGGGGCTCAGAATCCCAGAAACTCCCCCGCCCCCTCCAGGAAGGCAGCCAGGACTTAAATCAGCAAAGCACTTCGCCCCAGACCCCTGCCCTTCCCCCCACGACCTCCCAGAACTGCTTTGCTCCCCGGGGTCCCTTGGGCACAGGTGACTGAAGTTGTTTGATTTTCTCCTGCTAATCGCCCCCTGCCTGATTCTTAGACCAGATAGAAAAGCTCTGGGTAGAGAAACATTTCCCTTTCCCCCCCCGGCAGAAATTTGGGGTGAGCATGGGGTTACGGGGTGCGTGATGGAAGTTTGGGGTGAACCCCTGGGTGTCTAGGGTAACTGATGGAAATCGGGGTGCTGCAGGGGCTCTCCATGTAAGTGCTGGAAATTCGGGGTGAGTCTGAGGGGTCTCAGGTGAATGGTGGAAATTCAGGGCCGTGATGGAAATCTGGGGTGAGTCTGGGGGTCTTCAGAAATAGGGAAACTGATCAGCAGCTTTGTGACAGATGCCAGGGCGGGGGTGGGGGTCTGAATGTGCACGGAATGGGGGCAGGAAGGTTTCTCCTCGAACAGTCAGGGTGGAAACCCACTCCCAGCGCATCAAAGGGGAGCCTCACCCCTGCGGGCGGTGGGGACAGGTGGCCCCGGGGAAACCGGCAGTATGGAAACCCCCGGGGCCCGGGCTGGGGTGCTTTCAGACCCCGGGGGGCGGGGGGAGGGCGGCGGACCCCAGCCCGGCCGCGGTTTTCTCTAACGTAGCTGCATCGAGATTCCCTCTGCCGGTGTAGACGTTACCAGGAGCGGAAGCTCCCTGAGGGTGAGGGCGTCAGGGCGGAGTTTCCGTTGCCCTCCCCTTCCCCCCCGCCCCGCAGATTCCCCCCAGGAGATAAGGATGCTAATCTCCGATTTAAAATGTAAAAAAAGTTGCAAAACAGGTTCTGCAACAATCAGGGGAAAAAAAACCCACTTTCTGGACATTTCTGCCCGTGACTCAGACCCCAGGGGGCGCTGAGGCTGAAGTTTGGACCCCCAGGTCACAAGGGCCACTTTCTCTCTCCCGGCTTGCCCCCCAGGACATCCCCGCGGCCTGGGGGGACCAGCCCGAGCCGCCGAGAAGCCTTCGGGGCGCGGAGTGCCCTGTGCTGTCCCAGGGGCACCGTGAGGGGAGGCGTCCCAACGACGCGCAGCCTGGGTGCCGGCGCCCGTCCTGGCCTCGGTGACGGGGCTCCTGTGCCCTCCTGAGCCAAGGATGGGCCCCTGAGTCCCGTGATGTCACTACCTTTAGGGACAGGACGCCCCTTCCTCTGTGACTGCACGGCCCAGCCCACCGGACAGACCGGGTCTTCAGAGAGAGAGGGAGAGAGAGCTACTGACCCCTAGTGACCAAAAGTTCCAAATCAAGGCCAGGCCCTGAAGACGGGGTGGGGGCCCGTCCCCGGAGGCAGCGTCAGGAGCTCTGGGCAAAGGCAGGTCCCCCCGAATCTCGCCCGGGACCTGACGGCAGAGGGTCTTGAACTCAGGACCCACCGAGGCAGCAGCTGGAAAAGGACCTAGGATGGTTTGATGCCTACGGCTGTTCTAGAGTGTCCCCCGTGGGTTGAAATGTGTCCCCCCAAGTTATGTGTTGAGAGCTGGGAATAGGGTCACATTTGCAGATGGGGTTAAACGAAGGAGCCCGTCCTGGATGAGGGTGGCCCCGAATCCAATGACTGGGGTCCTTGTAAGAGACGGAGGAGGAGACAGAGACACAGGGGAGAAGCCACGTGAAGATGGAGACAGAGATGGGGGGTGGGGGGGGTGGGGGGGGACGCGGCCACGAGCCCTGGGTCTCAAGGGTCCCGCCCCCCCTTGGTTTCAGGGGTCCTGCCCCCCCGGGTCTCAGGGGTCCCACCTCCCTGCATCTCAGGGGTCCCGCCCCTCCTGGATCTCAGGGGTCCCATCCCCCGGGTCTCAGGGCCCCCCCCGGATCTCATTTGCAGACGGGGTTAAATGAAGGATCCAAGATGAGCTCATCCTGGATGAGGGGGACCCCGAATCCAACGACACGTGTCCTTGTAAGAGACGGAGGAGGAGACAGAGACACAGGGGAGAAGCCACGTGAAGACGGAGGCAGAGATGGGGGATGCGGCCACGAGCCCTGGATCTCAGGGGCCCCCCTTGGGTCTCAGGGGTCCTGCCTGGATCTCAGGGGCCCCCCAGGTCCTGCCTGGATCTCAGGGGCCCCCCTGGGCCTCAGGGGTCCTGCCTAGGTCTCAGGGGCCCCCCTGGGCCTCAGGGGTCCTGCCTGGGTCTCAGGGGCCCCCCTGGGCCTCAGGGGTCCTGCCTGGGTCTCAGGGGCCCCCTGGGCCTCAGGGGTCCTGCCTGGATCTCAGGGGGGCCCCCTGGGTCTCAGGGTCCCGCCCCCTTGGTTTCAGGGGTCCTGCCCCCCGGGTCTCATGGGTCCCACCCACCTACATCTCAGGGGTCCCGCCCCTCCTGGATCTCAGGGGTCCCATCCCCCGGGTCTCAGGGTCCCCCCCCGGATCTCATTTGCAGACGGGGTTAAATGAAGGGTCCGAGATGAGCTCATCCCGGACGAGGGGGCCCCGAATCCAACGACACGTGTCCTTGTAAGAGACGGAGGAGGAGACGCAGACACAGGGGAGAAGCCACGTGAAGACGGAGGCACAGATGGGGGATGCGGCCACGAGCCCTGGATCTCAGGGGTCCCGCCCCTTGGGTCTCAGGGGTCCTGCCTGGATCTCAGGGGCCCCCCTGGGCCTCAGGTGTCCTGCCTGGATCTCAGGGGCCCCCCTGGGCCTCAGGGGTCCTGCCTAGGTCTCAGGGGCCCCCCTGGGCCTCAGGGGTCCTGCCTGGATCTCAGGGGCCCCCCTGGGCCTCAGGGGTCCTGCCTGGATCTCAGGGGCCCTCCTGGGCCTCAGGGGTCCTGCCTGGATCTCAGGGGCCCCCTGGGCCTCAGGGGTCCTGCCTGGATCTCAGGGGCCCCGTGGGCCTCAGGGTCCTGCCTGGGTCTCAGGGCCTCCCCTGGGCCTCAGGGGTCCTGCCTGGATCTCAGGGGCCCCCTGGGCCTCAGGGGTCCTGCCTGGATCTCAGGGGCCCCCTGGGCCTCAGGGGTCCTGCCTGGATCTCAGGGGCCCCCCTGGGCCTCAGGGGTCCTGCCTGGATCTCAGGGCGTGGGCCTCAGGGGTCCTGCCTGGGTCTCAGGGCCTCCCTGGGCCTCAGGGGTCCTGCCTGGATCTCAGGGGCCCCCGTGGGCCTCAGGGGTCCTGCCTGGATCTCAGGGGCCCCCGTGGGCCTCAGGGGTCCTGCCTGGGTCTCAGGGCCTCCCCTGGGCCTCAGGGGTCCTGCCTGGATCTCAGGGGCCCCCGTGGGCCTCAGGGGTCCTGCCTGGATCTCAGGGGCCCCCCCGGGTCTCAGCCCCCCCCCCATCGCTGAATGTGATGATTTATTACCACCTGCAAAGCCCTGACCTCTCAGCTCCTCTGAGCCCCTCCTCCGTGAGCACAAAGTACGGCCGTCAGGTGGCAGCAGAGACCCCAGGAAAATCTGCGGGTCCCCCAGGGCACTTTCCCCCCAGATCCAGCTATTTGGGTAAAATAAGAAAACGGACGGAGACCAAATGATCCAGTATCCACCGTCACTTCAAAGTAAGAGTCTCTAACTAGTTAAGAGTCTCCAACTTAGAAGACTTTCTAACTAAGCATGAAGACCTCGGGGAGGGGAGGGTTCTCGTCCCCCACAACTGGGACCCGGAAGAGTTTTGGGGAGAGGCTGGGGCGTTTCTGGTCCCCCCACAAACCGCGGGACCCCCTCATCACCGCCTTTCCAAGCCTGTCTGTTTGCAGCGGGTACTGCCTCTGGGGCAGAGAGAACCCCAAACAGGCAGTGACCTCTCAACGGTGAGGCTGAGGTACCCCAGGATGCATCACGCTGACCCCCAGAAGAAGGGGCGCATCCGCGTGTCGGAGGGCAGCTAAGAGGGAGCTTGGAAGGGAAACGTGAGCGAGGTGGCCCCAGCGCGGGAGCTGCCTGCTTGTGCGTCGCGGGGTACAGGGAACCCTGGGCTTCCGCGGGGGGTCAGGCGTGTGGGTTCCCCGCGGAACCCCACGACAGGGCGTGCCGGGTGCAGACTGTGCCCGAAGTTACTTCTCTGCTCCTGCAAGGCCCCCAGCCCCGTCCACCCTAATGAGGTCTCTGCATCCATTACGTCTGGTTCCACAAAGGGGCACCGGCCCAGGCAGTTAGGATTTCAGTAAGAATTGGGGGGGCGGGGTTACTATTAAACCCAGATCAGGCCCCTCCCCCTCCAGAGCTCGGAGCTCCGGAAACCCCAGCAAGCCCAGGACCAGCTGTGTTTCTCCCTTTGAGGAGAAGTTTCGGTCACTAGGGGTCAGTAGCGGCCTCTGGAACTGGGGTTCGGGGAAGGGTCAGCCTGGGTTGCAACCCTGAAACCTTAAACCGGGCAGTGGGGGGAAGAAGGGGTGAGTGTGGCAAGCCCGTCCCCAGGAGACCCCGGGGTGACGAGGGGTCAGGAGGGCCGCGTGGAGCTGCCCAGGGACGGGCCGGACGGGGGGAGGGGATGAGGAGGCGGACGCCCTGACCGCGTCGCCCCCGGGAAGGCCAGGCTCGGGGTCCGGCCTACGGACGGGCTGACGTGGGCGCCTCCAGGACAAGGACACTTGGGAGAACCCCTCAGGCACCTGCTTCAGGGCTTTGACCTGCAGAAGGGGCTCATCCGCCCCCCTTCCCAGGAGCCAAGGCCGCGCGGGCGCATCCCCCTGGCTGGGCGGAGGACGCACTCCGGGGACGGTGAGGAAGACGACCCCCTCCTCATCGCCGCCCGGGACGCGACTCGTCTCCCCTGCCCACGGCCGACGGGCTGTCCTCTCGGGGCGACACGCCGGCCCAGGGGGCCACTCTGCGGGTCCCGCCAGCACGCGGTGGGCCTCGTAACGCGTCCAGCGCCCCGCACATCCGGGGTCCTGAGACTCAGCGCCCGCAGTTCTGGGGCGGCAGCGGCAGAGCGCAACGCGAGTCCCTCCCGTCCCAGCTCTGGAGACCAGAGCCTGAGACCCGGGGGGGGCCCTGAGACCCAGGGGGGCAGGACCCCTGAGACCTGGGGGGGCAGGACCCCTGAGATCTGGGGGGCAGGACCCCTGAGACCCGGGGGGGGCAGGACCCCTGAGACCGGGGGGCAGGAGTCCTGAGATCTGGGGGGTCAGGGCCCCTGAGACCCAGGGGGCAGGACCCTGAGACCCAGATGGGCAGGACCCCTGAGACCCAGGGGCAGGACCCCTGAGACCCAGGAGGGCAGGGACCCCTGAGACCCGGGGGCAGGACCCCTGAGACCGGGGGGCAGGAGTCCGAGATCTGGTCAGGGCTGAGACCCAGGGGGCAGGACCCCTGAGACCAGATGGGCAGGACCCCTGAGACCCAGGGGGTCAGGGCCCCTGAGACCCCCCTGAGACCCAGGGGGGCAGGACCCCTGAGATCTGGGGGGTCAGGGCCCCTGAGACCCAGGGGGGGCAGGACCCCTGAGATCTGGGGGGTCAGGGCCCCTGAGACCCAGGGGGGGCAGGAGTCCTGAGACCCGGGATGGCCCCTGAGATCCAGGGGGCGGAGCCGCTTAGGTGTGGGCGTGGCCTCTGACGTCCAGAGTCGGGGCCGCTGGGATGCAGGGGACGGGGCTGAGCTCCCTCCTGAGGCCCCAGGGGAGGGTCCTTCCCGCCTCTCCCAGCTCCTGGGGCCCCAGGGTCCCCGGGCTCGTGGCCGCGTCCCCCCGTCTCTGCCTCCGTGTTCACGCGGCTTCTCGTCTGCGTCTCCTCCTCCATCTCTTACAAGGACACTGTCGTTGGATTCGGGGCCCCCCCGATGGAGGATGAAGTCACCTCGATCCTTCACTTCCGTCCGTCTGCAAACACCCAGTTTCCAAGCAGCGTCCCCTCTGAGGTCCCCGGTGGCCGTGAATTGGGAGGGGGCGCTCCCCACCCGTCCCCTGAGGCTCCTGTGCCGTTAAGCAGGCCCCCCAGTGAGTCCCGAGCACCGCTCGGCCGCTGGGGCCCAAGCAGCCCACAGGCCGGGTCCCTGCACCCACAGGCCGGGTCCCTGCACCCAGGGCCACGCAGGACACGCTTGTTAGCGCGCCGTTTGCAGACACAGAGCGGGCACGACCCTGGAGGGTCTGCTTCGAGGCGCCCCGCGGCCCGGGCGCTCCCTCCTCCACGATGGACGCCGTCTAAGCCCGCGAGATTCACTCGGCTGGGCTGGCGGTGTGGACCCCAGCCTGCGCCCTGTACAGGTCTCTGCGAGCTCCCTGGCTGCCTCGTGTCTCTCGAAGCATCGCCGTGGCCCCTTCGCGTGGCTCTGTGCAGACAGAGGCAGTTGAGACCCAGCTGTGAGGGTGCGGGGACAGGACACCCCGGGAGAGTGGGTCCCCAGGGTGAAGGGGACCTCCGTGCAGACCGCCCACGGCCGGCCCGCTGGAAACCCCAGAACGAGGAAGGGTTTCAAATGGGTCCTCGCCCCCTGGGGACCCGCAGGACCTGCATGGGTGCCCGACGCTGTGAGTGAGACACAGCTCGAGACATCAAAGAGCCACCTTGCCCGGAAGGCCACGACCCTCTGCAGCCACGGGCCTCGGGAGACGTCCCGGGGCTCAGGGACGTTCCTTCGAAGCATGAGTGTCTTGTTCTGAGTGACGGGTGTGTCAGCATTGTGTGCACACAGGAACTGAGGGGCGGTCGTTGCACAAAGCCTCTTGTGAAATACTCAGACCTTGCCCTGCTTAGGGTTTTTGCAACGTTTGCGGCGAAAAAGTAAAAGAACGGCGAAGACGACCCAAAACAGGCAGTTTGTCACGTGGAAGCGTTTCATCCGAGTAGATTCAATGGGCTCCGTGGTCCCGGCCCATCTGCCCAATGTTGCCCTTCATACACCCGGGATGATCTGACACAGAGGCCATATGTGTAGGGATTCCTTACAGGAGCAAACTGAGCAAGGTCACAAAGACCTGAGTCTAATTATACTCAAGTCTGGGTTTTTAAGTCTATTATGTGTATGTTATATACATATACATGTGCGTCTACATTATAATATATATTACATAAAGTATACACACATAATATAGGTAATAGATATAAAATACAGTAAATACAAGTATATATGATCGACTAAATAAATATATAAATCTGTAATTGGTTATATATTGCATAAAAGCATATATTTCTGTTGTTTACAAAATATATAACACATAGGGCACCTGAGTGGCTCAGTCGGTTAAGCGTCCGACTTCGGCTCAGGTCATGATCTCAGGGTTCGTGGGTTCTGAGCCCTGCGTCGGGCTCTGTGCTGACAGCTCAGAGCCTGGAGCTGCTTTGAATTCTGTCTCCCTCTCTCTCTGACCTTCCCCTGCTCATGCTGTCTCTCTCTCTCAGAAATAAAATTTAAGGGCGCCTGGGTGGCTTAGTCGGTTAGGCGTCCGACTTTCGCTTAGGTCATGATCTGCGGTTCGTGGGTTCGGGCCCCGCGTCGGGCTCTGTGCTGACTGCCAGCTCAGAGCCTGGAGCCTGTTTCAGTCTGTGACTCCCTCTCTCTCTGACCCTCCCCTGCTCACGCTGTGTCTCTCTCTGTCTCCTAGAAATAAATAAAACATTAAAAAATTAAAAAAAAAAGAAATAAATTTAAAAAATTTTTTTAATTAAAATAATATATATATAACACATAGTATATGTGATATGTAAAATATAACATATATTATATATAATTTATATTACTAAATGTCTATTTTTATTACATATATATGAATATATCTATATAACATAAAATATAGTATATTATGTATATAATATAAATACACACATATATGTAATAAATAAAACATAATACACAAAGGAATATATGACATTTTAAATAAGCATATTAATATAGACTAGATGATATATTGCATACAGGCATATACGTTATATATAATATTTACATAAACCATAATACGTAATACGGGGGCGCCCGGGCGGCTCACTTGGTTGAGTATCTGAGTTTACCTCGAGTCACGATCTCGAGGGTCATGAGTTCAAGCCCCACAGTGGGCTCGCCGGTGTCCGTGCAGAGCCCACTTCAGATCCTCTGTCTCTCTGTCTCTGTCCCTCCCCCATTTGCACTCTTTCAAAAATAGATAAAACATTTAAAAAATAATAACACAACATATGTTACATATAAAATATATCTTATAAAATGGATATTATATAAAAATCTATATTTTCTAATGTGGACACATATACCTAAACATATATGTGTAATGTAATGTATAAAGTGTAATAAATATTATATAAAAGTATATATTGTATAAATAACTATACTATATAAAGTGTGACATATCTGTCTCATAAAAGTATACATTATATAAGGAGGCTTAGCCAGTTAGGCATCTGACTCTTGATTTCAGGTTTGTGGGACTGAGCTCCATGTCGGACTCTTTGCTGACAGCACGGAGACTGCTTGGGATTCTCTCTCTCCCTCTCTGCTCCTCTCCCGCTTGCACATGTGTTCTCTCTCTCTCTCAAAATATTAAACAAACTTTATAAGTATACATTATATAATACAGATATATAAACATGTCGTCTACATAAAATAGAATCCATGTATTACATAATATATAAATACATGTAATAGATAAAGTGTAATATGTCTATTAAATAAAAGTATACATTATATAATATAAACATGTAATATGTAAACTGTACTATATCTATTACATAAAACTATACACTGGTAGAAATATGCACAAGTATATGTAATATATAAAGTGAACACATCTATTAGGTAAAAGTATACACTCTCTAATATAAACGTATACAAGCATATGTAATATATAAAGTGAACACATCTATTGCATAAAAGTATACCCTATATAATATAAATGTATACAAGTGTATGTAATATATAAAGTGAACACATGTATTACATAAAAGTGTACCCTATATAATATAAATGTATACAAATGTATGTAATATATAAAGTGAATACATGTATTAGGTAAAAGTATACACT
>JAESUZ010004389.1:7164-52581 GCA_017311185.1 Proteles cristata cristata
GAAATGGTGGGGGAGAGGGAGGGAGGCAAACCATGAGAGACTCTTGAATGCTGAGACTGAGGACTGATGGGTGTGGGGGGGAGGGGAAAGGGTGTGATGGCCATGGAGGAGGGCACCTGTGGGAATGAGCACTGGGTGTTATATGGAAACCAACTTGACAATAAACTATTTTTAAAAATAAATAAATAAATAAATAAATAAATAATAAGGACAAAAAAAATTTTTAAGTCACCTGGAGAACAGTGTGTGCAAAGTAAGGAGAGGTGAGGAGGAAAAGAGGAGGAAAATGAATTATTTTTACACAGCTAACTATAGCTCATGGTCTACAGGGACACAGCAATAAAAAGGTCAGGAGGATCTCTGAAAAGGGTCTATGAAGCTCTTTTTTTTTTCTTTTTCTTAATTAGCTAATTTATTTATTTTTCAATTTACATCCAAGTTAGTTAGCATATAGTACAACAATGATTTCAGGAGTAGATTCCTTAATGCCCTTTACCCCATTCAGCCCATCCTCCCTTCCACAACCCCTCTAGCAACCCTCTGTTCGATCTCTATATTTAAGAGTGTCTTTCATCCCCTTCCCTGTTTTTATATTATTTTTGCTTCCCTTCCCTTATGTTCCTCTGTTTTTTGGATCTTAAATTTCTCATATGAGTGAAGTCATATGGTATTTGTCTTTCTTTGGCTAATTTTGCTTAGCATAATATCCTTCAGTTCCATCCACATAGTTGCAAATGGCAAGATTTCATTCTTTCTGACTGCCAAATAATACTCCAGTGTGTGTGTGTGTGTGTGTGTGTGTGTACACACATATATACACACATACATACATATATATATACGTATATGTGTGTGTGCATACATATATATACACACATACCACATCTTCTTTATCCATTCATCTGCTAATGGACATTTGGGCTCTTTCCATACTTTGGCTATTGTTGATAGCACTTCTATCAACATTGGGGTGCATCTGCCCCTTCAAAACAGCTCTCCTATCTTAGTAGTGCAATTGCTGGGTCGTAGTGTAATACTATTTTTAGTTTTCTGAGGAACCTCCATACTCTTTGCCAGAGTACCTGCACCGGTTTGCATTCCCACCAGCAGTGCAAAAGAGACCCTCATCCTCATCCTCACCAACATCTGTTGTTGGCTGAGTTGTTTATTTTAGCCATTCTGACAGGTGTGAGGTGGTATCTCAGTGTGATTTTGATTTATATTTCCCTGATGATAAGCGATATTCAACATGTTTTCAAGTGTCAGCCATCTGGATGTCTTCTTTGGAAAAGTGTCTATTCATGTCTTCTGCCCATTGGATTATTTGTTTTTTGGGTGTTGAGTTTGGTAAGTTCTTTATAGAGTTTGGATAGTAACCTTTATCTAATATGTCATTTGCAAATATTGTCTCCCATTCCGTTGGTTGCCTTTTAGTTTTGCGGATTGTTTCCTTCACTGTGCAGAAGCTTTTTACTTTGATAAGGTCCCAATGGTTCATTTTTGCTTTTGTTTCCCTTGCCTCTGGAGACGTGTTGAGTAAAAAGTTGCTGCAGCCGAGGTCAAAGAGGTTTTTGCCTGCTTTCTCCTTGAGTATTTTGATGGCTTCCTGTCTTACATTTAGGTCTTCCACCCATTTTGAGTTTATTTTTGTGTGTGGTGTAAGAAAGTGGTCCAGATTCATTTTTCTGCATGTCACTGTCCAGTCTTCCCAGCACCATTTGGTGAAGAGAATATCTGTATCCATTGGATATCCTTTCCTGCTTTGTCAAAGATTAGTAGGTCATACGTTTGTGGGTCCATTTCTGGGTTCTCTATTCTGTTCCATCAATCTGAGTGTCTGTTTTTGTGCCAGTACCATACTGTCTTGATGATTACAGCTTTGTAATACATCTTGAAGTCCAGAGTTGTGATGCCTCCAGCTTCCGTTTTCTTTTTCAAGATTGTTTTGGCTATTTGGGGTCTTTTCTGGTTCTCTACAAATTTTAGAATTGTTTGTTGTAGCTCTGTGAAGAATGATGGTGTTATTTTGATAGAGATTGCTCTGGGAAGCTCCTTTCAGTCTAACTCATGTTCACCGGTTTACTGCAAATACAGGCAAAAGAAGTCTACATATAAAATATAACAAAAATTAAAATTAAAATACGTTTTTAAAATACAATATCTTCAAAGGATAGATATTATAGTATAACTAAAATGTGGAAATTATTCTTCAGTGGACATGAAACTTCAAACAACCCACCTTATTTCCCTTAAGGTGGAAACCATAAGAGTTGGTAACTGCATCAGTTCTTTGCCCTTCCCTTTACATTTAGCATTATATCTCAAAGTAAAATCATTTTTCTATGCAATATGTATTTTTATGATGAAAATATCTTAATCGTCTTTTTTATTTACACAGTGCTTGTTTATTATAAACATTTTTAGACAACATAGTATAAACAGATACAAATCACTCAAAATCCCACTATCCTAAGATAAAAATCATTAAATTTTAGGTAATCGCCTTGTCAGTAAGACATGTCTATATTCATATGTATATTATATTCAGTATGTAATTTGTATTATTGTATACCTATAATTTATACACACACACAGTTCACATATGTGTCAAAACAGACATGCTTTCTCTATGGAAGTTATCTTTCACTTTTTTCTTCACTTTTCTTTGCTTTTTCTTTACTTACTCTTCCTTCCTCCCTTCACTCCTTCATCTTTCATTCCAGAACCACCTCACACTCTATTAAATAAGAATATTAATAACTAATGTATATCATTCTATATTGTTCTCCAACCCTAATAATTATATATTTATACACACACACACACCATCACAGTATTCACTGAGAAGTTTTCACAAAACAGACTTCTTTATATCATGATTTTTTTCATTTAACGGAGACCTTCAAGGTCAACGACTATAAATTTGAACACATTCTTTCTCTTAGCCATTTAATTGTTTACTTAACGCTATTTACTCAGTTTTTCCTCTATTTTGATGCATTAACTTCCTATCATTGGTCCTATAAACAATGATGTAACACACACACACTCTAATGTACTTGTGTCTTTAGTTTTATGGGATAGATTTTCAGGAGTGTGGAGAAGGACCTAAGATGGCAGAGGAGTCAGGAGACCCTACATTTGCTTTGTCCCTCAAGCACAGCTAGAAAATATCAAGTCATTTTGAACACCCAAGAAATCTATCTGAGGTCTGAGAGAGAAAAACTGCACAACTAGAGGTGAAAAAGCCACCACATCATGGAATGTAGGAATTGCAGAGAGTTGATTTGGGGGAGAGAAAAGCTGTGGGTGCTGTATACGGGAGGGAGCCCTCACTGCAGAGAGAGGAAGAAGAAAGAAACAAACAAACAGAGAGAGAGTGTAGGTGCACATTGGGAATTTCACAAGAACAGTTCTTCCCAAAACCATTAACTGGGAAAAGGAGAGGGACTGACTTTTATTGCAAGTTCTTATAAGCAGCAGAGCTCAAAATCTGAATTTTTACAAGTCTGTGCCATTACCAGGATTGTGTCTAGTGGACTTGGCAGTGCTCTAATGGGGGAAGAAAAGTGGAGACCCAGGAGCAGGTAGTGTGGTTTGAGGATCCTCTGGGCTGTAGAGTGAAAAGTTATTCCAGAGCGGAAAATGGGTGATGGGCGTTGAGGAGGGCACTTGTTGGAATGAGCATTGGGTGTTTTATGTGAGCAAATTTAACAATAAATTATAATTAAAAAAAGATTAAGACAAAAATTTTTAAAAAAAAAGAATGGGGATGCTGGCCAAAGGAAGTGAGCCTTGGTGCCTGCTTTCTGCTGTGCTTTACCATAAACCTGAACTGCTGCATGTTCACACAACCAACTTCTCAGATAAGGCAGCACTGGCCATAGTGCAACAAGACCTCCTCCAGAGGATCAGCATGTGTGGAACTACACAGATCTCCAGAATTTGAAGTTTTGAAACCAGTTGGGTACCTGAAATAAAAACATACAAGTGCTGTGCTGCCTCAGACACAGGCAGGGTGAAGGCAGAGATCTGGCAGAAGCAGGGACACAAGAGAGGTGATTTTTGCTCTTCTATAAGGGCTTCCTGAAGAGTGGAAGACAGAAACTTACCACCAGGGAGAAGAGCAGGACAATGCCATTTTCACCCCACCCATAAGCACTGACCAACAGCAGTGATTGCCACGAAGTGGAACCCAGAGGTACTGAAACCAAGCTTCACTCCCAGGCGACTGGGAGAGGCATCTCCGTTAGGACAAGTCCTATCCCCAGAAGATCAGCACAAACTCTTGGCACACACCAAGTCTACTGTAAGTGCTGCAAATCTTCAGCTCCATGGGAGATAGGATCTAGCTTTCTTTTTTTTTGTTTTTGTTTTTGCCTGTGATACAGAAAGAGCAATTTTTATTGATTGGTTGGTTGGTTGGTTGGTTGGTTGGTTGGTTGGTTGGTTGGTTTAATCCATTTCTTTTACAGCAGACAAAAGCAGATCTAGAATCTAACTTCCCTATCTTTTTTTTTTTAACATTGACAATATTACAAGATGGAGGTATTCACCCCAAAAGAAAGAATGGGAAGAAGTAATGGCCAGGGATTTCATCAATACATATATTAGGAAGATGTCAGAACTAGAATTATAACAGTTAAAAAGATACATTGGGCATGAGAAAAAGCATAGAACACTAGAGAACCCTTTACTATAGAGATAAAAGAACTAAAACTAGTAAGGCCAGAAAAGTAATGCTATAACCAAGATGCAAACCCAAATAAATGCCATGACAACAAGGATGGACAAGGCAAAGGAATATATCATTGATACAGATGATAAAATTAGGTAACATAATGAAGCTGAAAAGAAGAGTGAATCATGAATGTAAACTTAGGGAATTCAGTGACTCTTTAAAGCATAATAACATTCATATCATAGGAGTCCCAGAATATTACAGAGGAAAAGGGGTAGGTTTATTTGGGCAAATTTTAGCTAAAAACTTCCCTAATCTGGGAAAGGAAACAAACATCAAAATCCAATAAACACAAAGAGCTTTCATTAAATTCAACAAAAGCCAGCCATCACCAAGACATACCATAATCAAATTCACAAAATACACAGACAGGAAAGAATCCGACCCCCCCCCCCGAAACAGCATGGGAGGGGGACAAAACTCTTATCCTACAAGGGAAGACAGATCAGGTTCACAGCATATCGATGCACAGAAACCTGGCAGTCCAGATGGGAGTAGCAGGAAATATTCAATGTACTGAATGGGGAAAAATATGCAGCTAAGAAATCTTTAACCAGCAAGACTGTTATTCAGAATAGAAAATGTGGGAGCCCGACAGTGACCACAAGAAAGCATGGTTAGGGACGCGGAGATGTGTCTGCACACGGGACTCTCTGCCTGGGCAGATCATGCCTGCAAACAGGACGCTCTGCCAAGGGGCTTGCAGACAATATCCGAGGTTAATGATCCGCTTGCACACGAGGGAACATGCCCTCCTTAGAAATAAGGAGGAGGCTGGAATTCTGAGCAGGCTTCTTAGTAAAAATGTTGTGGTCACTTCCTCCCTTTGCTCCCCCCCGTCCTTGGAATGTGCTTGGCTTCTTGCCCTTATTTGCTAAAGGAATGCATCTTGTAGATTTCGGTTTGTATCCAGTTACCAGGGTATAAAATAAACCGCAAGAGGGGCTTGCGTAGAATTGTTCCTCCGGCCGGAGTTGTGTCTGTGTCTGTCTTTTGTGTGTATCTTGTCTTTGTGTCATTTCGTCCGCAACAAGAAAGAGACAAAAAGTTTCCCGATCAAAAATGAAAGGAGTCTGTGACAGTTAAACCAGCCCTGTAAGAAATATTAAAGGGGACTCTGAGTGGGAGGGTAAAAGGACCAAAGGCACCAAGGACTAGAAAGGAACAGACCTTTTCTAAACACCAACTTTACAGGTAATGCTATGGCACCAAATTCGTATCCTTCAGTCATCACTCTGAATGTAAATGGACTAAATGCTCCAATCAAAAGACAGAGTGTCAGAATGGATTAAAAAAAAAAACCCACAAGACCCATCTATATGCTGACCACAAGAGACTCATTTTTTACCTAAAGACGCCAACACATTGAAGGTGAAGGGATGAATAACCATCTATCATGTTCATGGATGCCAAAAGAAAGCCAGTATATCCATACTTATATCAGACAAACTACAGAATACAAAATACTTTGTATTTTAATACAAAGACTGTAACAAGAGATGAAGAAGGGCTTGATTAAGGGGTCTATCATCAAGAAGATCCAACAATTATAAATACTTACATCCCCAACTTGAGAGCACCCAAACATATGAATCAATTAATAGCAAACTTAAAGAAATATATGGATAATAATACCATAATAGTAAGGAACTCTAAAACCCTACTTACAACAATGGACAGATCACCTAAGCTGAAAATCAACAGGAAACAATGGCTTTGAATGACACACTGAACCAGATAGACTTAACAGATATATTCAGAACATTTCTTCCTGAAGCAGCATAATATAAATTCGGCTCGGGTGCACGTGGAATGTTCTCTAGAATAGATCACATTCTGGGTCACAAATCAGCCCTTAACAGGTATCAAAAAAAAAATCATACCATGCATATTTTCAGACCGCAAACTATGAAATTTGAAATCAACCATAAGGAAAATTTTGGAAAGCCTTCAAACACGTGGAGGTTAAAGAACATCCTACTAAAGAACGAATGTTTTAACCAGAAAATTGAAGAAGAAATTTAAAAATTCATGAAAGCAAATGAAAACATGACGGTCTAAACCCACTGGGATGCAGAAAGATGGTCCTAAGAGTAAAGTACATTGCAATTCAGGTTTATTCCAAGGATCAAGAAAGATCTGAAATATACAAGCTATCCTTACACCTAAAGGAGCTAGAAAAGGAGCAGTAAATGAAGCCTAAAGCCAGCAGAAGAAGGGAAAGAATAAATTTTAGAGCAGTAATAAATGATATAGAAACAAACAAACAAAAAAAGCAGAACAAGTCAATGAAATTAAATGCTGGTTCTTTCAAAGAATAAACAAAATTGATAACTCCCTAGCCAGACTTATCAAAAAGAAAAGAGGGACGCCTGGATAACTCCATTGGTTAAGCCTCGGACTTCAGCTCATGATCTCACAATGTGTCAGTTTAAGCCCTGCATCAGGCTCTGTGCTGACAGCTCAGAGTCTGGAGTCTGCTTCCAACTCTGTGTCTCCTTCACTCTCTCTACCCTACTCCCACATGTGCTCTGGTGCTCTCTCCCAAAAATAAAATTAAAATAAACATTTTAAAAGAGAGAGAGAGAGAGAGTGAGAACCCAAGTAGATAAAACCACAAATGAAACAGGAGCGATCACAACCAACACCACAGAAATGTAAACAATTATAAGAGAATACTATGAAGAATTATATGCTAACACAGTGGGCAATCTGGCAGAAACGGACAAATTCCTAGAAACTCATGCACCACCAAAACGGAAACCGAAAGAAATAGAAAATCTGAACTGATCCATAACCAACAAAGAAATTGAATCAGCAATCAAAAAACACCCAACAAACAAGAGCCTGGGCCAGATGGCTTCCCAGGGGAATTCTAGCAGACATTTAAAGAAATAATACCTATTCGAGAGGAGGGCAAGATGGTGGAGAAGTAGGGAACTCCATACATTTCACTAACCCCCGTATCGCACACACAGAAGGCCTGAAGCCATAGGAACCCTTACAGAATCCAGCAGTTTGGAAGGAAAATGAGACAGAGTCCTCTGAGAAAAACTAGTGTAAGTGCGAACTGGGGAAGATAAAATTGGGCCTGGAACAGAGACACAGAGGGAGGGGGGATCCCCCTCTACGGGGAGCCAAAGTGAGTCTAGGGGGGAAAAGAAGTGGCCAAAACTCAAGACACTATCCCTGCATATCAGAGGACTGTCCCTGCATATCAGAGGACTCTAGATGCTGACGAGGATGTGGAGTAATAGGCACACTCCTACACTGCTGGTGGGAATGTAAACTGGTGCAGCCTCTCTGGAAAACAGTGTGGAGGTTCCTCAAAAAATTAACAATAGAACTCCCCTATGACCTAGGAATAGCACTGCTAGGAATTTACCCAAGGGATACAGAAATGCTGATGCATAGGAGCACATGCACCCCAATGTTCATAGCAGCACTCTCAACAATAGCCAAAACATGGAAAGAGCCTAAGTGTCCATCAGCTGATGAATGGATCAAGAAGATGTGGTTTATCTATACAATGGAATACTACATGGTAATGAGAAAGAATGAAATCTGGCCATGTGTAGCAACATGGATGGACCTTGAGGGTGTTATGCTGAGCGAAATAAGTCAGGCAGAGAAGGACAAATATATGTGTGCACGTATAGGAGGATTAGGAGGAACTTAATGGAGGACCATGGGGGAGAAAAAGGGGGGAAATAGTGGGGAGGAGGGAGAGAGGCAAACCATGAAAGACTCTTGAATGCTGATAACAAACTGAGGACTGATGGGTGTGGGGAGGAGGGAGGGTGATGGGCATGGACGAGGGCACTTGTGGGGATAAGCACTGGATGCTATATGGAAACTAACGTGACAATAAACTATTTAAAAAGAGAGAGAGAGAGATACACTATGGGGATCCTCTGAAACCGATCCTGTTAGATTAGTACATCTGTACTTTAAAGAACCATGGATCATGCATCAGTAGAACACATTTAATTCCCACAGCTAACAAGAGAAACGAATGAACAAAGGAAGGGATGGCAAAGAATGGGAAACATTTTGAAAGTTTCTTTTCAGCCTCCATTAATTTATGCAGGATGCTGGGAGGAGGAGATTCCTGTTTGAACCCCGCCACTTTTTTGCAGCAAGAGCCAGAAATCACATAAAACAGGAGTCTAACTGTAAGCTGTTAATGAACTTGATCTGGCTTGCTCAGATTAACCCAGTTTCTGACCTCTTGATGCTCTCATTTCATCCCTTTACATGCTTTCTTGGGTACCTGTTTAATTTTTGTTGTTGTTGTTATTGTCTGCTTAGTTGGTTTTAAGACTCCTTCCATTGCCATTAAAAGAAAATTTAAATTTGGGAAAAAAAAAAGAAATAAAACAGATGAACATAGAAGAAGGGAAGGAAAAATAACATAAGATAAAATCAGAGAGAGAGGAAAACCACAAGACATTCTTATCTATAGAGAACTGAGAGTTGCTGTCATGGAGGTGGAGTATGGGCTAAATGGGTACTGGGTTAAGGAGGGCACTTTTTGGGGCGCCTGGGTGGCTTAGTCGGTTAAGCGTCCGACTTTCGCTTAGGTCATGATCTCGCGGTTCGTGGGTTCGGGCCCCGCGTCGGGCTCTGTGCTGACTGCCAGCTCAGAGCCTGGAGCCTGTTTCAGTCTTTGACTCCCTCTCTCTCTGACCCTCCCCTGCTCACGCTATCTCTCTCTCTCTCCTAGAAATAAATAAAATAAAATAAAAACATTTAAAAACAAAAAAAGGAGGGCACTTGTGATGAGTAGTGAGTGTTACATGTAAGTGATGAATGTCTCAATTTTACTTCTGAAACCAATACTACACTATATGTTAACTAATTTGAATTTAAATAAAATCATAGAAGAAAAAAAGAATTCTATGGAAAGGAATTTTTACCTTCAAAGTTAAACTATCATATTTGAAAATTAAAGTAAGAGCTTTGTAGCACAAATAAATAGAATGGAATTGGAACTATTGAATGTTAAATAATAAATGCTTATCAGACCCTATGCAAGATTTTTACAAATTTTTTCTGTAGGAAAAAATTTAATTAACGTTAGTATGGATCTGAGCTCATTATGAGCTGGGCTTCTGTACTTCATAATTAACAAAAAGGGAAACAATTTTGTTACAGCTTGATTGTTGCACTTAATATTACTAATGGTATATTATGATACACAAATATATTGAACTTCGTCCTTTAAAAATAGTTGACTGGAAGTGAGGAGTTAAGATGGGACAGAAGTAGGGGAACCCTGGACTTTCCTTATCCCTCAAACAGAGCTGTACTGAGGTCAGATCACTAGGAACACCCTGGAAATCAATCTGAGGACTGGTAGATGGATATCCATGGTTGGAGGGTGACAATGTGTCAGGTGTGAGGCTTATTTTAACAAACAATTCAATAAACATCTAGTTAAATGTCCAAACATTCCACCACAGCAAGCAAGGAGGAGCTCTGGAGAGGACTGACCAGGGGGAAAAAGCAGCCAAAATGCAACAACAGAGTGCATACAGCATACACAGAAACATCCTGAAGTGCCAGGCTCTGGACAGTGTATGACATCTTTAAAAAAAAAATTATTATTGAGAGACAGAGAGAGACAGAGCATGAGTATGGGAGAGGCAGAGAGGGGGGAGAAACAGACTCTGAAGAAGGCTTCAGGCTCTGAACTGTCAGCACAGAGCCTGATGTGGGGCTCGAACTCACAAACTGTAAGATCATGACCTGAGCCAAAGTCGGACGCTTAACTGACTGAGCCACCCAGGGGCCTCTGACCCCTTTTTAATATAGCATTATTCTCAGATGCAGGAAACATAATAAGCTTTCAAAATACGCAAAAGGCAGAAACTTAGCCAAAATGACAAAATGGAAGAATTATCCCCAAAAGAAAGGTCAAGAAGAAATCACAGCCAGACTTGCTCAAAAGAGATATAAATAATATATCTGAAGAAAAATTTAGAACAACAGTCATAAGACTACTGTTTTGGGCTTGAGAAAAGCATAGAAGAAACCAGAGAAACCCTTGCAACAAAGATCAAAGTCCTCAAACCTAGTCAGGTTGAAATAAAAACTGCTGTAGCTCATATGCAAAACCAACTGGATATACTCTTTTTTCCTTAAATAGTTTATTGTCAAGTTGGTTTACATATAACACCCAGTGCTCACCCCACAAGTACTCCCCCATGCCCACCACCCACCTTCCCCTCTCCCCCACCCCCATCAGCCCTCAGTTTGTTCTCAGCATTCAAGAGTCTCTCATGGTTTGCCTTCCTCCCCCTCCCCAACTATTTTTCCCTTCTTCTCCCTCATGGTCCTCTGTTAGCTTCCTCCTAATCCACCCATATGTGCAAACATATGTCCTTCTCTGCCTGACTTATTTCGCTTAGCAAAACACCCACTAGTTTGATCCATGTTGCTACAGATGGCCAGATTTCATTCTTTCTCATTGCCATGTAGTGTTCCATTGTATAGATATACCACAACTTCTTGATCCATTCATCAGTTGATGGACACTTAGGCTGTTTCCATGTTTTGGCTATTGTTGAGAGTGCTGCTATGAACATTGGGGTGCATGTGCTCCTATGCATCAGCACTCCTATATCCCTTGGGTAAGTTCCCAGCAGTGCTATTGCTGGGTCACAGGGGAATTCTACTGTTAATTTTTTGAGGAACCTCCACACTGTTTTCCAGAGGGGCTGCACCAGTTTACATTCCCACTAACAGTGGAGGAGGGTGCCTACACATCCTCGCCAGTATCTAGAGTCTCCTGATTTGTTCATTTTCGCCACTCTGACCGGCATGAGGTAGTATCTCAGTGTGGTTTTGATTTGTATTTCCCTGACGATGAGGGACGCTGAACATCATTTCATGTGTCTGTTGGCCATCTGGATGTCCTCTTTGGAGAAGTGTATGTTCATGTCTTCTGCCCATTTCTTCACTGGATTATTTGCTTTTCGAGTGTGCAGTTTGATGAGTTCCTTATAGATTTTTGATACTAGCCCTTTATCTGACATGTCATTTGCAACTATCTTTTCCCATTCGTCGGTTGCCTATTAGTTTTATGGATTGTTTCCTTTGCCGTGCAGGAGCTTTTTATCTTGATGAGGTCCCAGTAGTTCATTTTTGCTCTTGATTCCCTTGCCTTTGGGGATGTGTCAAGTAAGAAATTGCTGCGGTGGAGGTCAAGGGGGATTTTTCCCTGTTTTCTCTTCTAGGGTTTCTCTTCTAGGGTTTTCCTGTCTCACGTTCAGGTCCTTTATCCATTTTGAGTTTATTTTTGTGTATGGTATGAGAAAATGATCTAGTTTCATTCTTCTGCATGTTGCTATCCAGTTCTCCCAGCACTATCTGTTAAAGAGGCTGTCTTTTTTCCATTGGATACTCTTTCCTGCTCTTTCAAACATTAGTTGGCCATACGTTTGTCGGTCGAATTCAGAGTTCTCTATTCCATTCTATTGGTCTATGTGTCTGTTTTTGTGCCAATACCATACTGTCTTGATGATGAGAGCTTTGTAGTAGAGGCTAAAATCTGGGATGGTGATGCCTCCGGCTTTCGTTTTCTTCTTCAATATTACTTTGGCTATTCGGGGTCTTTTGTGGTTCCATACAAATTTTAGGATAGTTCTTTCTAGTTTTGAGAAGTATGCTGGTGCAATTTTTATTGGAATTGCATTGAATGTGTAGATTGCTTTGGGGAGTAATGACATTTTAACAATATTTATTCTTCCGATCCATGAGCATGGAATGTTTTCCCATTTCTTTGTGTCTTCTTCAATTTCCTTCCTAAGTGTTCTATAGTTTTCCTTATACGGATCTCCTAGATTTTGGTTAGGTTTATTCCTAGGTATTTTATAGTTTTTTGTGCAATTGTGAATGGGATCAGTTTCTTGATTTCTCTTTCTGTTGCTTCATTATTGGTGTATAAAAATACAGCCGATTTATGTACATTGATTTTGTGGTGGAGTCTGTCGGGTTTTCTGGGTAGAGTATCATGTCATCTGAGAACAATGAAAATTTGACTTCTTCTTTACCAATTCAGATGACTTTTATTTCCTTTTGTTGTCTGATGGCAGATGCTAGGACTTCCAGCACTATGTTAAACAACAGTGGTGAGAGTGGACATCCCTGTCGTGTTCCTGATCTCAGGGGGAATGCTCTCAGGTTTTCCCTGTTGAGGATGATGTTGGCTGAGGGTTTCACCAAATGGCTTTTATGATGTTTAAGTAAGTTCCTTCTATCCCAACTTTCCCGAGGGTCTTTATTAAGAAGGGATGCTGTATTTTGTCAAATGCTTTTTCTGCATCTATCGACAGGATCGTATGGTTTTTATGTTTTCTTTTGTTGATGCGATGTATCACATTGATTGATTTGCGAATATTGAACCAGCCCTGTAACCCAGGAATAAATCCTACTTGATCATGGTGTATAATTCTTTTCATGTGCTGTTGGATTCGATTTGCGAGTATCTTGTTGAGGATTTTTGCACAACTAGATATACTTTCAATGAGGACTGAGGAATCTGAGTAGAGAACAGGTGATATAGAAGATAAAATCATGGAAAATTAATAGCTCAAAAGATGATGGAAAGAAAACTATTATATCATGCCAAGGGAGATCAGCAATTCCATAAAGTGAAATAATCTCCATATCATAGGAGTCCGAGAAAAAAAGAGCAGGAAAACAGGGCAGAAAGATTATTTGAACAAATTAAAGCTGACTTCCCTAATCTGGGACAGGAAACAGTCATTCAAGTCCAAGAGACATAGAGAACTCCCCTCAAATCTACAAAAACAACTAAACACCACAACCTATCCTAGTGAAACATGCAAAATACCAAGGTAAAGAGATAATTCTGAAAGCGGCTAGAGGCAAAGGTCCTTAACATCTAAGGGCAGACACATAAAGTTAGCAGCTGACCTATCCACTTGAAACTTGGCAGGCCAGAAGAGATTTGCAGTAAGTATTCAAAGTGCTGAGTAGACAAAAAAATGCAGCTAAGAAATCTTTATCCAGCAAGGCTGTCATTCAGAATAGAAGAAGAGATAAAGAGTTTCCTAAACAAGTAAAGGAGTTTATGACGACTAACCTTGCAAGCCCTGCAAAAAATTTTAAGGGGGACTCTGAGTGGAGGAAGAAGAGGCCAAAGCAACAAAGACTACAAAGGACCAGAACATCACTGGAAATACCAACTCTACAGGTAACACAATGGCACTAAATCCATATCTGTAGTCACTCTGAATGTAAATGAAATCAATACACCAGTCAAAAGATATAGGGTACCAGAATGGATTTAAAAAATCAATATCTATCTATATGCTGCCACATGAGACTCATTTTAGACCTAAGACACCTGCAGATTGAAAGTAAGGGGATGGAGAACCATATATCATGCTAATGGATGTAAAAAAAAAAAAAGGCCTGTGTACCTATACTTATATCAGACAAACTAGATTTTAAATCAATGTTCGTAATAAGAGGTGAAGAAGGGGATTATATCATAACTAAGGGGTCTATCCATCAAGAAGATCTAACAATTGTAAATATTTATGCCCCAATTCAGAACAGCCATATATATAAATCAGTTATTAACCAACATAAAAAAACTAATTGATAATAATACCATAATAGTAGGGGATTTTAACAGTCACTTACAGCAATGGGCAGATCATCTAACCAGAAAATCAACAAGGAAACAATGGTTTTGAGTGACACATTGGAGAATACATGGATTTAACAGATATATTTAGAACATTTCATCCTAGAGTGGAAGAATACACATTCTTCTGGAGTGGAAGCACATTTATTCTCCAGAATAGATCACATTAGTCATAAATCAAGCCTCAAAAAGTATAAAAAGAATGAGATTATACCTACAAATTTTCCAACTACAGTGCTATGAAGCTTGAGGTCAACCACAAGAAAAAATCTGGAAATACCACAAATACACAGATATTAAAATCATCCTACTATAGAATGAATGAATTAACCAGGAAATTAAAGATTAAAAAATACATGGAAGCAAGTGAAAATGAAAACATGACAGCCCAAAATCTTTGGGGTGCAGCAAAGGCAGTCCTAAGAGAGAAGTATATTTAAACTCAGGCCTATCTCAAGAAAGAATAAAAATCTCAAAAACCCAACCTAACCTTACAGCTAAAGAAGTCAGAAAAGGAATAACAAATAAACCTAAAGCCCCAGAAGAAGGGAAATAATAAAGATTAGAGCAGTAATAAATGATACAGAAACAAACAAATGAAAACCAGTTGAACAGATCAAGGAAACCCTAGTTAGACTTATCAAAAGACAGAGAAAGAGAAAAGGACCCAAATAGATAAAGTCATGAATAAAAAAGGAGAGATCACAATGAACACCACAGAAATATAAAGTTATAAGAGAATATTACGAAAACTCATGTCAACAAATAGGGCAATATGCAGGAAGTGGAAAAATTCCTAGAAACTCCAAAACTACCAAAACTGAAATAGAGAGAAATAAAAAATTTAAACAGACCCATAATTGGCAAAGAAATTGAATCAGTAATCAAAAGTCTCCCAACAAACAAGTACACTGAGCCAGATGGCTTCCCAGGGGAATTCTACCAGTCATTTTTAATGTTTATGTTTATTTTGAGAGAAAGAGAGAATACGTATGCAGGGGAGGGGCAGAGAGAGAGAAGGAGAGACAAAATCTTAGTAGGCTCCATGCTGTCAGCACAGAAACTAAGGGCCCAATGCCATGAACTGTTGCCGGGAGCCACACCAGCCTTTCTGCATGGCAATCACAGCAAGGAAATGGCAATGTTTGCACAGCGCTGCCATGAGAAATGAAAACTGGTATCTCTTTCTGCTACTACTGGCTCATGTTGGAAATGAGCCTGCTGGTATTGACCAGGCCTCACAATATTCCATATCAGATCCATATTCTGAACACAGATACCTCATAAGGAAAAGCACATTCCTGCCTTTCCAAAAGAGATTTTAGATGAAAGCTCTGTGGATGATTGTCAAAAGGCTCTTCCTATGGGCCTTGCAGATCTAAGGCTTAGGGGGTTAAGAACACAAGAATTACAATTGAGCCTGGCCCTGAGACAAAGGGCCTATTTTGCTGTTAAGAGCAAAACATATATATAAATATATATAGTTACTACGTATGTCTTTGATAATGGGTGAAGCATAACAGTCCCTTCCTCAAGCCCTACATTCCATAAACACCCTCTCTTACACTGGCAACTGGGATAAGGATAGATAAGAGTAGCTAAAACAGAAACCCAGAGGCAAAAGACTGACCCATTCAGGGCCCGCATGATAGTTTCCACAAACAAACCAATTAAAAAACATTCATCCTCTTGAGAGCCAGACAAAATACTCATAGCTTATCTATATACAATTTGATCTATAAGTTATCCTGTTTTTCACTAAGAACATTCTGTTATTTCCTTAGTCGGAATAATTCTGCAATTGATATCACAAAAGGCCTCCCACTGTAAGAAATTCTTTTCTCTGACTTCATCTTGTTGCTGAACCTTTAAATAAAGACACAAAAACTGATATGACAGAGATACCTGCCTGGTGATCAGAAAGAATCTCGGGGCTCTCTCACTCTCTCTCTCGCCGACAGCGTCCATCCTTCAGGGACCCCTGGACCTGCCGGAGCCAGCTCAGCCTCCAGCAAACTGTGACATCATGACCTGAGCTAAATCAAGAGTTAAATGCTCCACTGACAGAGCCACCCAGATGCCCCTCTACCTTTAAAGTAGACTCAATATTTATTCTTCTCAGGAGCGCCTGGGTGGCATAGTCGGTTAAGCGTCCAACTTTCGCTTAGGTCATGATCTCGCGGTTCGTGGGTTCGGGCCCCGCGTTGGGCTCTGTGCTGACTGCCAGCTCAGAGCCTGGAGCCTGTTTCAGTCTGTGACTCCCTCTCTCTCTGACCCTCCCCTGTTCACACTGTCTCTCTCTCTCTCTCCTACAAATAAATAAAAAAAAAAAAACATTAAAAAAATATTTATTCTTCTCAAACTATTCCCAAAAACTAGAAATAGAAGGAAAACTGCCACACTCATTCTGTGAAGCCAAATTACCTGGATTCCAAAACCAGACAAAGACACAAAGACTCCAGCTGAAAAGAAGTTATATATATATACACACACACACCTATAGAAGACATATATATATGTCATATATATATATATATACACCTATATCCCTGATGAACAAGGATGCAAATCTTTTCAACAAGATACAAACAAATCAAATTCAACCATACATTAAATGACTTATTCACCATGATTAACTGAGATTTATTCCTGGGCTGAAGGGTTGGTTTGATATTTGCAAGTCAACCAATGTAATACACCACATTAATAAAAAATAAAGTGTAAGAATCACAGGATCCTGTCAATAGATGCAGGAAAAACATTTGACAAAATACAGCATCCGTTCTTTTTTTTTTTTTATAATGTTTTATTTATTTCTAGGAGAGAGAGAGACAGGGTGAGCAGGGGAGGGTCAGAGAGAGAGGGAGTCACAGACTGAAACGGGCTCCAGGCTCTGAGCTGGCAGTCAGCACAGAGCCCAACGCGGGGCTCGAACCCACGAACTGCGAGATCATGACCTAAGTGAAAGTCGGACGCTTAACTAAGCGCCCTAGTCCCAGAAACTAGGTGCCCTAGTCCCAGAAAGTACCAGGAAAAACTGAACTGCCGCACGCCCAGCACCATCCATGGAGGCGGTGGCCCGGTGAACTGGCGGCAATGCCTGTGGAGGCAGTCCCGGCGCCGGGTGAAGAGGCAGCGGCACACACGACAGCAGCCCACTAAAGCGACAGCGACCCAGTGAAGTGGTACCAGCACCCGGTGAAGAGGCGGCAGTGCACTGCATCGACGCGGACTCTACGGACCTGAAGTTGCTAAGTTCCCCGAACGCACTGAGGTTGTATCCCTGCTTGACCCCAGTGGTTGTGAGGCTGCAACACTTCCCCCAACCCCCACTCAACCCCCAGGCAACAGGGAAGCAGTGACCTGCGGGACTGTTCAAGGCAGTATAACAAAGCCCGTGGACTGGTACGTGGAAACGAGGCACAGCGTGGGGCATAGAGCTCAGCCCACCTTGGCTACATCCTCAGCACAGGGAGATCGGACTGAAAAAATGATTTGCAACGCTTGGTTAAGAAAGGACTGGGGCAATGCCATTCTTCTCCCCACAACCACCAAAGAGGGGCCTCAGGGAGGCCAGCGGACATAGTGGAGACAAGACCTGCCTACAGCAAACCACGCCCATCCCCTCAAGATAGCTGTTTTGTTGTTGTTGTTGTAGCTGTTTTTACCTGAGCCTGGGTTTGCGTGTTTATTGGTTTTGTCTGTGTGTTTGTGTACCTGTGTTCCCTCTGTGGTTGTGTGTTTTCTTTTTCCAGGGCTGCCTCAGGAAACAAGCCAAACTACACATGGTGCAGAGTCCCAAATACCATTACCAGAAGTGAAATAAAATAACCAAAGTCTCAACAAGAGAAACCAAGAGACACCATCCAAAGAACACTTCCTGAACAGACAGACCCTGAACAGTCAAAAGAGCCCTCTCTAATACAGCAGAACTCGCAGGGGCCGTGTGTACACAAGCTTTTAAAATTAACAAGACATAGAAAGCTAACCAAAATGAGGAAACACAAGAACTCTCCTCCAAAGAAATTCCAGGAAGAAATGACAGCTAGAGAACTGCTCAAAACAGATATAAGCAACATAACTAAACAAGAATTTAGAATAATAATCATAAAATTAATCGCCAGGCTTGAAAAAAGCATGGAGGACATCAGAGAAACTATGGTTACAAACACTGTGGAGCTTAAAAATAGTTGTGGAGAATTAAAAAATGGGATAAATGAGATACATAATAAACTGGAGGCATCCAATGTACGGATTGAAGAGGCAGAAAGGAGAATCAGTGATTTACAAGACACTATTATAGAAAAACAAGAAGCTGAGAAAAAGAGAGATAAACTAATCCGGGAACCTGAACCAAGAGTTCGAGAGCTCAGCGATACAATCAAAGGGAACAATATCCGTATCATAGGAATTCCAGAAGAGGAAGAGAGAGGGAAAGGTGCTGAAGGAGTCCTGGAACAAATTAGAGCAGAGAACTTCCCCAACCTGGAGAGGGAGGTAGACGTTGAAATTCAAGAGGCACAGAGAACTCCCCTCAGACGTAACTTAAATTGATCATCTGCACGACATATCATAGTGAAACTGGCAAAATGTAAGGACAAAGAGAATTTTGAAAGGAGCTAGGGAGAAAAGGGCCCTAACATACAAAGGGAAACCTACCAGGGTGGTGACAGACCTATCTACTGAAACTTGGCAGGCCAGAAAGGAATGGCAGGAGATCTTCAATATGATGAACAGAAAATATATGCAGCCAAGAATCCTCTATCCAGCAAGCCTATCATTCAGAATAGAAAGAGAGATAAAAGTCTTTCCAAATAAACAAAAATTGAAAGAATTTGTCACCACTAAACCAGCCCTACAAGAAATCCTGAGGGGGAATCTCTGAGGGAAGTGTTACAAGGAATGCAAGATACCAGAGACACCACCACAAGCATGAATCCCACAAAGGACACAATGACTCTAAACCCGCATATTTCAATAATTATACTGAATGTAAATGGACTAAATGCTCCAATCAAAAGACATAGGATAGACGGAGGCAAGATAGTGGAGAAGTAGGAAGCACCGTATATTTGGCCTGCACTCATCGCTCAAACAGAGAAGGCCTGAAGTCATAGGACACTGAACCATAGGAGTTTGGGAAGAGAAAGAGACAGAGTACACTGGGAAGGAAACCTCATAAGGGCGTGAGTGCGAACTGGGGAAGATGAAAGCGGGACGGGGCTAGAGACACGGAGGGAGGGGAGGGAACCCGACTTGCATGCAGCTGTGGTGAGTGATTAACCAGCGAGTGGTGGCGAGCTGCCACGAGTCCAAGGAAAAGTAAGAAAAGCTGATATTGCTCATAGAACCGTCCCTGGAGAAGAGAAAAAACCTCGGCTTGGAAAGACAGTGTTTTATAGCTCTGGTTGGGGTGCTGACTTTAAACTAGGTGCTATGATCCCAGAAGGTGCCAGGAAAAACTGAACTGCTGTGCGCCCGGGACCATCCATGGCGGTGGCGGCCGGGTGAACCAGCAGCAACGCCTGCGGAGGTGATCCCAGCGCCGGGTGAAGCGACAGTGGCATGCGCGACATTGGCCCACTGAAGCGGCGGTGGCAGCAACCCAGTGAAGTGCCGCCGGTACCCAGTGAAACGGCGGCTACGTGAGCGAAAAGTTGCCTGCTGAAGCGGAGGCGGCCAGTAAAGCGGTTGCAGCGGGGTGAGGCGACACGAACTCTGGGGACCTGAAGTTGCTAAGATCCCACACGTACTTGGGTTGAATTCCTGCTTGACCCCGGCGGATCTGAGGCTGCGGCACTTCCGCCACCCTCCACTCAACCCCCAGCAACAGGAAAGCAGTGACCAGCGAACCATTAATGGCGGTATAACAAAGCCTCTCAGGAGTAATCAGACTAGATAGTTTCTCTAGATAAAACCACCTTCTTTCTCTCACCTCTCCAACCATATTCCATCCTTTAGCTCTTTGAAAAAAGCTTCTTATCCCTTCTGCTTGTTCATTAATTCTCAAATTTTGGCTCATCTCCGCCCTATCCTCTCTCTCTTTCTCTAACTCTTCAACAAGCACTGCGTACAACCAGTTAATTAATTGTAGCTGGGAATACTGGTTATATGCTTTAAACTGATCTTTGTCTATCGCTTTTCTTCATTATTCCTTTTCTTTTATTCTTTTTCACTTTTTAATGTATTTTTATTTTCTATCATTTGCCTTCCCTCCTCCGTCTTTTCTCATTACTTTTTAGTTTTCCCTCTTGGTTAGCAAGATTGTTGGATTTGTTTGTACATTTGTATCCCTCTGTTCCCTGTGTGTTTGTCATATGTTTTCTTCTCCAGGGCTACCTCAAGAAACAAGCCAAAGCACACATGGTGGAGAATCTCAAATACCACTACGAGAAGGAAAATAAAATAACCAAGGTACCAACAAGAGAGACCAAGAGATACCATTCAAAGAACACTTTCTGAAAGGATAGGCACTGGACAGTCAAAGAGTCTTCCTGGGTACAGCAGCGCTCACAGGTGCAGAGTACATAACAAGTCTTGAAACCTAACAAGAGACAGAAAGCTAACCAAAATGACGAAATGAAAGAGCTCTCCTCCAAAGAAACTCCAAGAAGACCTGACAGCTAATGAACTGCTCAAAACAGATATAAGAGGTATAACTGAACAAGATTTTAGAACAATAATTGTAAAATTAAACACTGGGATTGCAAAAAGCATAGAGGATCTCAAAGAAACTATGGCTACAACCAACATGGAGAACAAAAATAGGCATGATGAATTAAAAAATGCGATAAATTAAATACATAATAAACTGGAGGTGTCCAATGCACGGACTGAAGAGGAAGAAAGGAGAATCAGTGATTTAGAAGACACCATTATAGAAAAACAAGAAGCTGACAAAAAAAAAAAAAAAAAAAGAGAGACAAACTGATCCAGGAACATGAAAGAAGAGTTCAGAGCTCAGTGATATAGTCAAACGCAACAATATCCAGATCATAGGAATCCCAGAAGAGGAAGAGAGAGGGAAAGGTGCTGAAGGAGTCCGGGAACAAATTATAGCTGAGAACTTCCCCAACCTGGGGAAGGAAGTAAATGCTGAAATACTAGAGGCACAGAGAATTCCACTTAGATGTAATTTGAATTGGATCTTTTACACGACATATCATAGTGAAAAAGGAAAAATATAAGGACAAAGAGAGAATTTTGAAAGCAGCTAGGGAGAAAAGGGCCCTAACATACAAAGGGAAACCTATCAGAGTACTGACAGACCTATCTACTGAAACTTGGCAGGTCAGAAAGGAATGACAGGAGACCTTCAATGTGATGAATGGAAAATATATGCAGCCAAGAATCCTCTATCCAGCAAGCCCATCATTCAGAATAGAAGGAGAGATAAAAGTCTTTCCAAATAAACAAAAATTGAAAGAATTAGCCACCACTAAGCCACCCCTACAAGAAATCCTGAGGGGGACTCTCTCAGGGAAGTATGCAAGAAACGAAAAACATGAGACACCACCACAAGCCTGAATTCCACAAAGGACACAATGACTCTAAACCCACATATTTCAATAATAGCACTGAATGTAAATGGGCTGAATGCTTCAATCAAAAGACATAGGGTAGCAGAATGGATAAAAAAACAAAATTCATCTACTTGCTGTCTACAAGAAATGCATTTTAGATTGGAAGATAACTTCAGATTAAAAATAAGAGGATGGAGAGATATCTATTGTGCTACGGGAAGTCAAAAGAAAGCTGGAGTAGCTATACTTATATCAGACAAACTGGACTTTAAATAAAGACAATAACAAGAGATGAAGAAGGGCATTATATAATAATTACAGGGTCCATCCATCAGGAAGAACTAACAATCATAAATGTCTACGCACCGAATATGGGAGCACCTAAATATCTAAAACAATTAATCACAAACAGAAACAAGCTTATAGATAAGAATGTGCTAATAGCAAGGGACTTTAATACTCCACTTACAGCAATGGATAGATCAACCAGACAGAAAACCACTAAAGAAACAATGGACTTGAATGACAAAATGGGCCAGATGGATCTGACAGATATATTTAGAACTCTGCACCTTGAGGCCAAGGAATTCACTTTCTTCTAAAGTGCGCATGGCACATTCTCCAAGATAGATCACATAGTGGGACATAAAGCAGCCCTTAATAAATGGAAAAGAAATGAGATCAAAGCATGCACACTTTCAGATCATAATGCTTTGAAACTTGAAATCAATTACAGGAAGAAGTCTGGAAAACCTCCAAAAACATGGAGGTTAAAGAACACCCTAGTAAAGAATGAATGGGCCAATCAGGCAATTAGAGAAGAAATTTTAAAATATATGGAAACAAATGAAAATGAATATACAACAATCCAAACTCTATGGGATGTGGCAAAGGCAGTCCTAAGAGGAAAGTACATTGCACTCCAGGCCTATTTCAAGAAACTAGAGAAAGCACAAGTGCAAAATCTAACAACTCCCCTAAAGGAAATAGAGGCAGGGCACCAAGAGCACCCCAAACCCAGTAGAAGAAGAGAAACAGTAAAAATCAGAGCTGAAATAAACAACATAGAGACCAAAGAAACAACTGAACAGATGTAATCAAGAGTTGGTTCTTTGAAAAAATAAACAAAATAGACAAACCTCTAGTCAAGTTTCTCAAAAAGAAAAGAGAGAACACCCAAATAGACAAAATCATGAATGAAAATGGACTGATTACAACCACTCTCAGAAATACAAGCAATTATCAGGGAATACTATGAAAAAATATATGCCAACAAATTGGACAACTTAGAAGAAATGGACAAATTCCAAAACACACACTCACTACCAAAATTCACACAGGAAGATATACAAAACCTGAACAGACCCATAACTAGTGAAGAAATCGAATCAATGATCAAAAATCTCCCAACAAATAAAAGCCCTGGACCTGACAGCTTCCCAGAGGAGTTCTATGAGACATTTAAAACGGATATAATACAAAATCTTCTAAAGCTATCCCAAAAACTAGAAATTGAAGGAAAACTTCCATACTCATTTTATGAAGACAGTATCGCTCTGAGTCCCAAGCCAGACAGAGATCTAGGGAAAATAAAAAAAAGGAACTACAGGCCTATATCCTTGATGAATACGGACGCAAAAATCCTCAACAAGATATTTGCAAATCGAATCCAACAGCACATAAAAAGAATTATACACCAAGATCAAGTAGGATTCATTCCTGGGTTACAGAGCTGGTTCAATATTCGCAAATCAATCAATGTGATACATCACATCAACAAAAGAAAAGATAAAAACCATATGATCCTGTCCATAGATGCAGAAAAAGCATTTGACAAAATACAACATTCCTTCTTAATAAAGACCCTGGAGAAAGTCGGGATAGAAGGAACTTACTTAAACATCATAAAAGACATCTATGAGAAGCCCTCAGCTAACATCATCCTCAACGGGGAAAAACTGAGAGCTTTCCCCCTGAGATCAGGAACACGACAGGGATGTCCACTCTCACCACTGTTGTTAAACATAGTGCTGGAAGTCCTAGCATCAGCCATCAGACAACAAAAGGAAATCAAAGGCATCAGAATTGGCAAAGAAGAAGTCAAACTTTCACTTTTCGCAGACAACATGATACTCTACATAGAAACCCGAAAGACTCCACCAGAAGCCTACTAGCACTGACCCAAGAATTCAGCCAAGTTGCAGGGTACAAAATCAACGTACAAAAATCAGTTGCATTTTTATATACCAACAATGAAGCAACAGAAAGAGAAATCAAGAAACTGATCCCATTCACAATTGCATAAAAAAACATTAAATACCTAGGAATAAACTTAACCAAGGATCTAAGATATCTGTATAAAGAAAACTATAGAAAACTTAAGAAGGAAATTGGAGAACACACAAAGAAATGGAAAAACATTCCATGCTCATGGATAGGAAGAATAAATATAGTTAAGATGTCATTACTACCCTAAGAAATCTACACGTTCAATGCAACCCCAATCAAAACTGCACCAGGATACTTCTCAAAACTAGAACTATTCTAACATTTGTATGGAACCACAAAAGACCCCGAATAGCCAAAGTAATATTGAAGAATAAAACCAAAACTGAAGGTATCACCATCTCAGACTTTAACTACCACTACAAAGCTGACATTATCAAGATGGTATGGTATTGGCACAAAAACAGACACATAGAGAACTCAGAATTGGACCCAAAAGTGTACAGACAACTAATGTTTGAAAGAGCAGGAAAGAGTATCCAATGGAAAAAAGACAGCCTCTTTAACAGATGGTGCTAGGAGAACTGGACAGCAACATTCAGGAAAATGAAACTAGATCATTTTCTCACACCATACACAAAAATAAACCCAAAATGGATAAAGGACCTGAATGTGAGACAGGAAACCATCAAAATCCTAGAGGAGAAAGCAGGAAAAAACCTCCTTGACTTCAACCCCAGCAATTTCTTACTTGACACATCCCCAAAAGCAAAAGAATTAAGAGCAAAAATGAACTATTGGGACCTCATCAAGATTAAAAACTTCTGAATGGCAAAGGAAAGTATCCATAAAACTAACAGGCAACTGACAGAATGGGAAAAGATAGTTGCCAATGACATATCAGTAAAGGGTTAATATCCAAAATCTATAAGGAACTCACCAAACTCCACATCTGAAAGACAAACAACACAGTGAAGAAATAGGCAGAAGACATGAACAGACACTCTCCAAAGAGGACATCCAGATGGCCAACAGACACATAAAACGATGCTCAGCATCCTTCCTCATTAGGGAAATACAAATCAAAACCACAATTGGATACCACCTCATACCAGCCAGAGTGGCTAAAATGAGCAAATCAGAGACCTCTAGATGCAGGCGAGGATGTGGAGAAACGGACACCCTCCTCCACTGTTGGTGGGAATGTAAACTGGTACAGCCCCTCTGGAAATCAGTGTAGAGGTTCCCCACAAAATTAACAAGAACTCCCCTATGACCCAGCAATAGCACTGTTAGAAATTTACACAAGGGATATAGGAATGCTGATGCATAGGAGAACATGTACCCCAATGTTCATAGCAGCACTCTACACAATAGCCAAAACATGGAAAGAGTCAAAGTGTCCATCAATGGATGAATGGATAGAGAAGACGTGGTTTATCTATACGGTGGAATACTACATGGCAATGAGAAACAATGAAATCTGGCCATGTGTGCCAACATGGATGGACCCTGAGGGTGTTACGCTTAGCGAAATAAGTCAGGCAGAGAAGGACAAATATCATATGTTTGCACATATAGGAAGATTAGGAAGAACTTAACTGAGGACCATGGTGGAGAATAAGGGGAGAAATGGTGGGGGAAAGGGAGAGAGGCAAACCATGAGAGACTCTTGAGTGCTGAGAAACAAACTGAGGACTGATGGATATGGAAGGGAGGCGGGAGTAGGGGCATGGAGGAGGGCATTTGTGGGGATGAGCACTGGGTGTTAATGGTAACCAACCTGACAATAAACTATTTGTTAGAATGAATGAATGAATGAATGAATGAATGATGAATAAATAAATAAATAAATAAATAAATAAATAAATAAATAAATAAATAGAAAATAGGGCAGAGCTGTGTTGCAGGGGCCTTATTGACCAAACTATAGACTTGGGAGTTTTACAGTGTGGGGAGGAAAAACGTCAATGGTGCTTCAACAGGGTGTGAGAGGTTTAAGATGAAAACTCCTTCAAGGAGTATGAACGAGCTGGCAATGGACTGTGCTAAAAGAACTGCTCCTTTGTTGAGGTTAAAGAAAAATTGAAGCCCAACCCCCAAGGGAGCTTCTCTGCACTTAGCAGCAGAATGACCCTGCTATGTCGCCCCCTTGGCCAATAGTATCCTTGGGCCTGGAAAGTATCTCATGAGAAGCAGGATTCTTCAATGAAGCTGTGGTGATTCAGAACTTCTGACTGAAAGAAGAACAGAAAAGATCACTGAGGAGGCCATGGTGGTCTTGGAAAGAGTGACTCCACAGCCCCTCACCTAAGATCGATTAGTCTCCCCAACCAATCTCCTCTTTCTTTTTTTTTGGGGGGCGGGGGAGGATGTTTCTCCAGAACTCACTATTGACAGCAATGTATCAGAAGGCAAAAAAATTGACTTCTGCAATACTGACATCTTATCTTGGGTTTTGTTTGACAGAATTTCCCTTAATCATATATATTCTGAACAGACTGGTGAGTGATTGTTCACTATTGATTTCATCTCTGGCTATCTCTAAGAGATTGAGACCCAATAAAAGAGACTACTTCCTTCACCACTGGGGAGGACAAAGATAGAAATGAAAGCACAAGGGTCTCCAGAGAAGTTAGGGAGTTACCAAGGGAATAGCTAACACATATCTGTCTCCTGGCACTGCTCTCCTTCTAGGGACATAAATGAATCCTCAAGGAGCAAACGACATACTCAGCTTATAATTCCTAGATCCTACAGCACATACATTCACTGATCTCCATTCCAATCTATTTTTACACCTTCTCTTCGGCTGGTTAGCACTAAGGCAACTACTTCTACTCTCAGAAAAGCCTACAAGATACTGAGACGTTTCAGTTGGGATTTCCTTGCCTGCTTCAGGAAAGAAGGTAATGTAGTGTGTAGAGAGGGAAAAATATTAAAATATAGCTGGAGAATCTATAGGTATGAAAAAAAGCTTTCCTGATAATTCTACTACAGTTTTACATAAACATTTGATATTTACTTTATGTCAGATATCAACAAGTTGTTCCACCTTGTCATTTCATTATCTCATTTGACAGTCTTGATCCCAGGGAAAGGCTTTATCACCTCCATTGACATTTGGGGAAACTAAGAGGTATGAAATAACTGGCTTGTAGAATTTCCCACAACAATGCAACATAAGTGCTGGAATTCAAATCCTGGGCTCCCACATTCAAATCCAGTACTACATCTATTGTGCCACAATTACCAACCACGTATCAGCAATGGATAAGTACACTTACTTTCAAGGGTGTTCAAGGAAGTTTATACAGTGGGTTGGAGAGCTTTATACCACTAACTGACTGACAGGCATTTTACAAATATTATTCATTTAACTCTCAAAACACTGACCTCTGTAGTCAGTACCCTCACTCTCTCTGCCTTACAGAAAAGAAAACCAAATCATAGAGAAGTTAATAACTTGTCCAGCATTCACAGCTGGAAGGTGGTCAAGGCAGGATTTGAACCCAGCTGTGGTCTTCCATGGAACAGCCTCTCCTAGGCATAAGGCAGAGGCTTACATTCACAGGGGAATTATCTGGACTGACTGCTGAAAGAATTTAACTAGTGAATATACCAAGACTTGCACTCCACTGTTTTCTGGGACCAGTTTAGGGAAAAAGAACATATCAGTGAAAAATATCCAGATCATTAAATTGGCATCCAGAGGTCAGAAGTTGGGATGATTCCAGACTGAATACTCATTTCATAAATGAAAAGGTGAAGCTTCTTTGGTTTATTAATTCTCCGTCCAAGCAGCCTGAGTGCATAGTTACAGTTTGAGACCCCTGTGTTCATGTTACCACAATACTGGCCACACCATCCTCCGAGGCCCATTCAGGGGGACCTGGCCAACCTAGACTGACAGTTAACACAGCAGCTGCTTTCTACACTTAAGAACTAACTGAAAAAGGGGCGCCTGGGTGGCTTAGTCGGTTAGGCGTCCCTCTTTCGCTTAGGTCATGATCTCGCGGTTCGTGGGTTCGAGCCCCGCGTCGGGCTCTGTGCTGACTGCCAGCTCAGAGCCTGGAGCCTGTTTCAGAGTCTGTGCCTCCTCTCTCTGACCCTCTCCTGCTCACACACACTCTCTCTCTCTCTCCTGGAAATAAATAAAACATTAAAAAAAATTAAGAACTGAAAAACAGATAGCGTAAATACCTTTACCTTCACCTACATTTGATTTCACTAGATTTAGCATAAAATATTTTTATATCCTTCCTATTTTTCAGGACAGTTTTGTCAGACTTTACCTGGAAAACCATCCTTCAAGGAAGCTGTCCTGTATATCTTCATATATAATTAACACACTGCCCAGCAAGGGTTTTCATTTCAGGATTATATATCACTTCTAGAATTGTAAGTCTAACTATCCTGCACAATCTGAGTGTTCCTAGAATAACAACAAACATCTCAGAAATAAACAGGATTCAGAATTATGTACTACAGCTCCCATCCTACATTCAAGAAACTAAGAGATGTTAAATAACTGTGCTAGACCCATAAAGCAAGATAATTAGGGGCTTTTTTTATTCAACAGAATTTAGGCCCTTGTCTTTCTGCTTTTCCACTCTGCCACTCACACTTTTAGTGGTAAAGAGATAATCACTTAAAATAGAATAGTTTCAATTACCAAGAACATTCCAACTCTCATAACCACCTTTCAAATGGATTCCCTGAAAGCTATATTAGAATTCTAGTAACTCAAAATAATACATAGAAGTTATTAAATAGTACATTCCTGCAAATTTTCCTCACATTACTTTTTAGGTTCATTTGGTAAAAAAGTCACTTTCAAATAAATAGTATCATTTTAAGCCTTGGAACATATTTATCCCAAAATATCACTGTTCTTATTGTTGTTGTCGTTGCTTTTGTTGTTGTGTTGTTTATAAGAGAAGGAAGGGGCAGAGAGTCAGGAGAGAATCCCATGCAGGCTCACTTGTCGGCACAGACTGGCCTTTGACTCAGGGCTCAAAATCACAAACTGAGGTCATGATCTAAGCTGAAATCAAAAGTCTGACACTTAACCAAGTGAGCAACCCAGGTGCCCCCAAAGTATTTTCTTTTAATAGGCATTTTAAAAGTTGTTATTCTCTTCATTACAATTCATGCATTTACCAAAGTATTCTATGATGTACATATTTTAAAATAGAAAAATATTTGTTGAAAAAAAAGCAGTTATACAACCATATATTAAGCACCTACTACATGCCACAACTATAATCAAACAATGAATTCAACAGACCAGTTCCTGACTTTATTCAACTGGCAAATACAACAAATAAGTAGAGAAACAAAATAATTTAGATCTTGATAAGGACCTAAAAGAGAATAAATAGCACTTTAGGAACAAAAGAATGGCAGAGGAAGTAACATAGGGTGTTCAAAAGAAGAGAATATTAGTGATGGATACTGAAGAATGGGTTCCAGATTAGATTTCCAAACAAAAAACAAAAACAAACAAACAAACGCCTTAGAGCAATAGCGTCTGGACAGAGACAGACTTGGCTTACTCTAGTATAGGAAGAAAGCCCATGAACTGAAGAAGAGGGAAGACGAAAGGCAGAGGAGGAAAAGAGAAAGAGGAAGGGAAAACACCGGTGAAGTAAGTGAAGGCCAAAACATTCAGGGGCTCATGCACCATAAGATGGAGCTTGGATTTTATTCTACATTGGGGAAGATACTGAATGTTTTTACACAAAGAAATGATATGACTTTATTTACATTATTAAAAGGTCAATATGGCTACTGTGTAGAGAATGGGTTGTAAGGAAGCAAAGGTAGGAAGAAGAGAGATAATTCAGAAGGCCATTGTGGTAATCCAGAGAAATAATAGTGGTAGTTTGAACAAGGAAGTACAGGGGAAGAAGAGAAAAGTATTCATCAAGATGAATTTTAGAAATAGAGCAAATAGAAATTATAACTGAGTTGAATATGAAGGATAAGAGAAAGGGAGATGTGATATTAAAACATACAGAAAAAAAAAAAAGAGAAAGTCCTCAAAGGTTTACTCAAACTATCTACATTTCTGGTAGTAAGATGTTCAAATAGATGACCAAGTATAAACTGAGTTTTAAGGAAAACCAGTAAAATAACCCAAACCAAAATACACAATCACAATTAAGCAACAGATTTCCTGAATTGATCAAATCCAGATATTCTGTAAGTTAATATTTACAAGCTTCATAGAATTTTTCTTTTAACTTCTGAGACTGATTAACCTAAGTTCATTGGTTATATCACATCCTGCCTTCTGCTGTTTGTGAGTAAGTAGTGTACCAAATGACTCCAATATTAGTTTTAACACATTCTACAGAGACAGGCAAATTAGGGAAAATATTTTTCTTCAACAAAGGCAAAAAGCTATGAATATTTTTACTCTAAATGCAAGTTGCTTTACAAATAGGATATTTTTAAATAACACTTGCTTTCAGTGCCCCTTTATGAGAATAAATATATAATCACTTGGAACTTAACCTGAGCTCCCAAGTAGACAAATTTAAAGCTCAGCAAAGCAGACAGTAGATGGAGCTCATACTATAGTCATCTCCCCATCCCTTTCAACCCTAACTGAAGCCAGAAAAGCCCTGTGGTAATAGATATTGAGATAGAGATAGTTAGGATCTTAAAAGATTTTATGAGACAGATGAGTACTCCTTGCCATAGGAACCAAGTAAATGTCTTAAACAAACTTGACCCAAAAAAGTAGTGTGTGGTTTCAGCACACCAGTGCATCCTTATACCAGAGAAGAGACCTTTTCCAATATAGTCGGACTATTTATTTTAATTCTATTTATAGGATATCAATCCAAATGGCCTTAGGCACTATTTTTTTCAGGAATTTCTCTAGCACATTTGAATTACTCATAAAATTGGTAGATGATGGCATTAGGAGAGTCAATCAACAGGTTGGGTTGAAATGTAGCCAAATGTCAAATAAATTTTTAGCTGACATCCAAAGTCCCACATGTTTCTTGCTCCAGAATCACATGACCCAACAAGGCACCTGCCTATAAGCAGCTGCATTAGGTGACCGCTCATGGAGCTCCTAAAGGTAGTGCATTTATTCATTCATTAAAAAAAAAAAATTACAGAAACCCTTCTATCCCAGGTCATCTTCATGACACTGCTGTTGGAAATAACCTCAGCCTACTCTTAATAAGGCATTTTTCAAGAAGAGAACGAACCCAGTGTATTTAAAGAGGAGAAAAAAGAGAATTATACAGAATAATGTCAGTCTACATTGCATTCTCCTATCTGGAATAAGCTAAATGAGATAAGGATTTTAATCTTTTTGTTCACTGCTATATCCCCAGTATCTAGGAAAAATACCTAGCAAAGAGTAAACACTCAATCAATATTAACTTCATAATTCATAAGTAAACAAATCTCAGTTTCTTCTTTGGACAAAGAGAATAAAGTCCCTCTGCTATTCCAGGAACATGCAGTAATTACGGGTTCTTCTACAGCTTCCAGACACATGAAAATCTCAGATACCCTCAACACCTCCAGCACCATCACTGGCTTCATCCTCCTGGGCTTCCCTTGCTCCAGGGAGGGGCAGATCCTTCTCTTTGTGCTCTTCTCTGATGTCTACCTCCTGACCCTCATGGGCAATGGGTCTATCATCTGTGCTGTGCACTGGGATCAGAGACTCCACACCCCCATGTACATCTTGCTTGCCAACTTCTCCTTCCTAGAGATCTGGTATGTCACCTCCACTGTCCCCAACATGTTGGCCAACTTCCTCTCTGACACAAAGGTCATCTCCTTCTCTGGGTGCTTTCTCCAGTTCTACTTTTTCTTCTCCTTGGGTTCTACAGAATGCTTTTTCTTAGCCATTATGGCATTTGATCGGTACCTTGCCATCTGCCGGCCTCTACATTACCCCACTCTTATGACTGCACATCTCTGCACCAATCTTGTGATCAGCTGCTGGGTACTTGGTTTCCTTTGGTTCCCAATACCTATCATTATTATTTCCCAAATGTCCTTCTGTGGATCCAGGATCATTGACCACTTCCTGTGTGATCCAGGTCCCCTGTTAGCACTCACCTGTGCCAGAGCCCAAGTAATGGAGGTTTTTTGGACTATCATAAGTTCCTTGCTCTTATTTATTCCATTCCTCTGTATCATGGGGTCCTATAGTCTAGTCCTGAGAGCTGTGTTTAGAGTCCCTTCAGCAGCTGGACGAAGAAAAGCCTTCTCGACCTGTGGATCCCATATGGTCGTAGTTTCACTGTTCTATGGTTCAGTTATGGACATGTATCTGAGCCCAACATCTGAGCATGAGGCTGGAACGCAGAAACTTGTGACTCTGTTTTATTCTGCAGGAACCCCACTAATTAATCCTGTGATCTATAGTCTAAGGAACAAAGATATGAAAGATGCCCTGAAGAAATTTCTAGGAATATAAAAAAAAATGGGTAATTGGCCTACCTTCCTATTTTCTCAGGTGAAAAAAAATTAGTAACTAATACCACTCTGAGAGTTATTCATCCTATTATTGAGCTTATTCATCATGGCTCTTTATACTTTTCCTAGAATACATATTACTGATAGAAGTGTAAACTGGTGCAACTCCTACTTAGGCTAAATTGCAAACAACTTAACAAAATTCAAAGTACACAGTATCCCTTAACCCAGCAGTTGCACTCACTCCTAAATACTTAGCCTACCCATATAATCAGTCCCACATATGTGAAAATATGCATGCAAAAGAATATTTATATTTGCAGCATTGTAATACCATATTACTAGAAACCAAATTACTTAAGTGCCCATTTATGGAGAACTGTTTAGATAATTTATGATGTGCCCATACAACGGAAACTGATATAGCATTTTTTAAATGATGGAGTTTTAGATGCACACATATGGAATCACCCATGTTATATTGTTAAGTGAATAAATGATATATAATACATAAGTTGTCATTTATGTGTAAAATTATAAATGTGTATGTGTGTGTGTTTAAAGGATAGAATATCTTTCAAAGGGTAGATATGAAAACTAACAGTGGTTGAATATGGGAAGGGAGGATGGAGGATTCCTTGGATACAAGAGGAAAGAAAATATTTATTTTCACTGTGTACTCTTTGATATCCTTGTTATATTTATTGTTGTTGATGATGATGATGATGATGATGATGATGTCATCTGTACTAGAAAAATTTCCTAGAACTGTATTTTTTTTTTTTTACAAATAGTTTATTGTCAAATTAGTTTCCACATAACACTCGGTGCTCATCCCCACAAGTGTCCTCCTCCATGCCCATCCCCTAGAACTGTATCCTAAGGAACAGTTTCTCCACAATTCCTGGGTTCCTTGAGGAATCTATAAAGCAAGCTGCCTTCGATAGCATGTGAAGGAATCAGGATCTAAAAGCTCATGGGTATCATTCATTCAGACTTCTTGGTTCTGGAGAGAGAATGTGGGAATTACTTTGCCACCTGAGGATTTGTGGGAGGAAATAAACTCTGTTGAAGTTATATCTAGTCTCTTTACAGAACTATTATATTTATTACACTATTTATTACTTATTTATCAAAAACATTTAATGAATACCATCAATATGTCAGGTAGAAAGCTAGGAAATGAACCAAATAAGGTGAAAAAATCACATTCCAGCCCCTCATGGAATTGACAGTTTATGATGAAAAAGCTTTTAATTGTTAGGTGGTCAATGACCAAGAGAGATATTAGTTGCTCAAAAAGTCACCCGGACCAAAGGAAACAATCAATAAAACTAATAGGCAACTGATGGAATGGGAAAAGATAGTTGCAAATGACTTATCAGACCAAGGGCTAGTATCCAAAATCTATAAGAAATTCATCAAACTCCACACCCATAAAACAAATAAATCAGTGATAAAATAGGCAGAAAACTTGACAGACACATCTCCAAAGAGGACGCCCAGATGGCCAACAGACCCATGAAACAATGTTCAGCATCCCTCCTCATCAGGGAAATACAAATCAACACCACACTGAGATACCACCTCACACCAGCCAGAGTGGCTAAAATGAACAAATCAGAGGACTCTAGATGCTGGCGAGGATGTGGAGAAACCGGCACCCTCTTACACTGTTGGTGGGAATGTAAACTGGTGCAGCCCCTCTGGAAAACAGTGTGGCGGTTCCTCACAAAATTAACAGTAGAACTCCCCTATGACCCAGCAATAACACTGCTAGGAATTTACTCAAGGGATACAGTAGTGCTGATGCATAGGGGCACATGTACCCCAATGTTCATAGCAGCATTCTCAACAATAGCCAAAACATGGAAAGACCCTAAGTGTCCATCAACAGACGAATGGATCAAGAAGATGTGGTTTATGTATACGATGGAATACTACATTGCAATGAGAAAGAATGAAATCTGTCCATGTGTAGCAACATGGATGGACCTTGAGAGTGTTGTGCTGAGTGAAATAAGTCAGGCAGAGAGGAACAGCTACCATATGTTTGCACGTATAGATGGATTAGGAGGAACTTAACAGAGTACTGGGGAGGAGAAGGGGGAAAATAGTTGGGGAGAGGGAGGGAGGCAAACCATGAGATACTCTTGAATGCTGAGAACAAACTGAGGGCTTCAGGGTAGGGCATCCATGTAGGTCTTGCCCTGGATCCGAATAAAAGAAGAAGAAGAAGAAGAAGAAGAAGAAGAAGAAGAAGAAGAAGAAGAAGAAGAAGAAGAAGAAGAAAGAAGAAGAGGAAATCTATAGAAAAATTATGAAGGAAATTGAAGAAGACACAAAGAAATAGAAAAACATTCCATGCTCATGGATTGGAAGAATAAATATTGTTAAAATGTCATTACTACCCAAAGCAATCTACATATTCAATGCAATCCCAATGAAAATTGCACCAGCATTCTTCTCAAAGCTAGAACAAACTATCCTAAAATTTATATGAAAGCACAAAAGACCCCAAGTAGTCAAACTAATATTGAAGAAGAAAACCAAAACGGGAGGCATCACCATCTCAGACTTTAGGCTCTACTACAAAGTTGTGATCATCAAGAGAAGACGGTATTGGCACAAAAACAGACACACATACCAATGGAATAGAATTGAGAACTCAGAACTGGGCCCAAAAGTATACAACCAACTAATCTTTGACAAAGCAGAAAGGAGTATCGAATGGAAAAAAGACAGCCTTTTTAACAGATGTTGCTAGGAGAACAAGACAGCAACATGCAGAAGAATGAAACTAGATCATTTTCTCACACCATACACAAAAATAAACCCAAAATGGATAAAGGACCTGAATGTGAGACAGGAAACCATCTAAACCCTAGAGGAGAAAGCAGGAAAAAACCTCCTTGACCTCCACCACGGCAACTTCTTACTTGACATATCCCCAAAGACAAGGGAAACAAGAGCAAAAATGAACTACTGGGACTTCATCAAGATAAAAAGCTTCTGCACGGCAAAGGAAACAATCCATAAAACTAATAGGCAAACGATGGAATGGGAAAAGATAGTTGTAAATGACATATCAGACAAAGGGTTAGTATCCAAAATCTATAAGGAACTCATCAAACTCCACATCCGAAAAACAAACAGTCCAGTGAAGAAATGGGCAGAAGATATGAACAGACACTTTTCCAAAGACGACATCCAGATGGCCAACAGACACATGAAACGATGCTCAGCATCCCTCCTCATCAGGGAAATACAAATCAAAACCACACTGAGATATCACCTCACGCCGGTCAGAGTGTCTAAAAGGAGGAAATCAGAGGACTCTAGGTTGCTGGCAAGGATGTGGAGAAAGGGGCACCCTCCTACACTGTTGGTGGGAATGTAAACTGGTGCAGCCCCTCTGGAAAACAGTGCGGAGATTCCTAAAAAAAATTAACAATAGAACTCCCCTATGACCCAGCAATAGCACTGCTAGGAATTTACCCAAGGGATACAGAATGATGAGGCATAGGAGCACATGTACCCCAATGTTCATAGCAACATTCTCAACAATAGGCAAAACATGGCAAGAGCCTAAATTTCCATCAACGGACAAATGGATCAAGAAGATGTGGTTTATGTATACAATGGAATACTATATGGCAATGAGAAAGAATGAAATCTGGCCATGTGTGGCAACATGGATGGATCTTGAGGGTGTTATGCTGAGCGAAATAAGTCAGGCAGAGAAGGACAGCTACCATATGTTTACTTGAATCGGAGGATTAGGAGGAACTTAACGGAGGACCGTGGGGGAGAAGAAGGAGGAAAATGGAGGGGGGGAGAAGGGAGAGGCGAACCATGAGAGACTCTTGAATGTTGAGAACAAATTGAGGGCTGATGGGGGTGGGGGAGAGGGGAAGGGGGGTGATGGGCATGGAGGAGGGCACCTGTTGGGATGAGCACTGGGTGCTATATGGAAACCAATCTTACAATAAACTATTTAAAAATAAATAAATAAATAAAAATGATAACAAAGAAAAAAAGAAAGAAACAATACCTATTCATCTCAAACTGCTCCAAAAAGTAGGAAACAAAGGGAAGCTTCCGGACTCATTCTACAAAGCCAGCAACCTTGATTCCAAACCAAAGACCCTACTAAAAAGAAAAATGAAATGCCAATGTCCTGATGAATGTGGAAGCAAAAAATTTTCTAAGATACTAGCAAATCAAATTCAACAGTACATTAAAAGAATTATTCACCATGATCAAATGGGATTTATTCCTGGGCTACAGGGTTGTTCAATATTTGCATGTCAATCAATGTAATACATCACATTAATAAAAAGAAAGGGTAAGAATCATAGGATCCTGTCAATAGATGCAGAAAAGGCATTTGACAAAATGCAGGATCCAACCTTCACAAAAATCCTCAACAAATTTGGGACAGATGGAACATAACTTAACATCATAAAGGCCACATATGAAAGACCCATTACTAATATCTTCAATAGGGAAAACTTAAGAGCTTTTCCCCTAAGGTCAGGAACAAGACAAGGAGTCCATCTCATCATTATTATTTAATATAGTACTGTAAGTCTTCCTCCATGTAGAAAACCCAGAAGACACCACCAAAGAAAATGCTATAACTAATACATAAATTCAGCAAAATCACAGGACATAAAATCAATGTACAGAAATCCACTGCATTTCTATACAACAATAACAAAGCAGCAGAAAAAAATATCAAGTAATAAATTGCATTTTTTTTACAAATAGTTTATTGTCAAATTAGTTTCCACATAACACTCAGTGCTCATCCCCACAAGTGTCCTCCTCTATGCCCATCCCCCCCCTCACATCCATCAGTCCTCAGTTTTTGTCAGCATTCAAGAGTCTCTCATGGTTTGCCTCTCTCCCTTTCCCCCACCATTTCCGCCCTTCTTCTCCCCCTTGTTCCTCCGTCAAATTCCTCCTAATCCTCCTATACGTGCACACATATGATATTTGTCCTTCTCTGCCTGACTTATTTCGCTCAGCATAACACCCTCAAGGTCCATCCATGTTGCTACGCATGGCCAGATTTCATTGTTTCTCATTGCCATGTAGTATTCCATGGTATAGATAAACCACATCTTCTTGATCCATTCATCTGTTGATGGACACTTAGGCTCTTTCCATGTTTTAGCTATTGTGGAGAGTGCTGCTATGAACATTGGGGTACATGTGCTCCTATGCATCAGCATTTCTGTATCCCTTGGGTAAATTCCTAGCAGTGATATTGCTGGGTCCTAGGAGAGTTCTATTGTTAGTTTCCTTAGGAACCTCCACACTGTTTTCCAGAGGGGCTGTACCAGTTTACATTCCTACCAACAGTGTTAGGAGGGTGCCCGTTTCTCCACATCCTCTCCAGCATCTAGAGTTCTCTGATTGGCTCATTTTAGCCACTCTGACTGGCGTGAGGTGGTATCTCAGTGTGGTTTTGATTTGTATTTCCCTGATGAGGGGCGATGCTGAGCATCGTTTCATGGGTCTGTTGGCCATCTGGATGTCCTCTTTGGAGAAGTGTCTGTTCATATCTTCTGCCCATTTCTTCACTGGGTTGTTTGTTTATCGGGCGTGTAGTTTGGTGAGTTCCTTGTAGATTCTGGATATCAACCCTTTATCTGATATGTCATTTGCAACTATCTTTCCCATTCCGTTGGTTGCCTATTAATTTTCTGGGTTGTTTCCTTGGCTGTGCAGAAGCTTTTAATCTTGATGAGGTCCCAATCACTTATTTTTGCTCTTGATTCCCTTGCTTTTGGGGATGTGTCAAGTAAGAAGTTGCTGCGGTGGAGGTCAAGGAGGTTGTTTCCTGCTTTCTCCTCTAGGGTGTTGATAGTTTCCTGTCTCACGTTCAGGTCCTTTATCCATTTTGAGTTTATTTTTGTGCATGGTGTGAGAAAATGATCTAGTTTCATTCTTCTGCATGTTGCTGTCCAGTTCTCCCAACACCATCTGTTAAAAAGGCTGTCTTTTTTCCATTGGATATTCTTTCCTGCTTTGTCAAAGATCAGTTGGCTGTATACTTTTGGGTCCACTTCTGAGTTCTCAGTTCTGTTCCATTGGTCTATGTGTCTGTTTTTGTGCCAATACCATACTGTCTTGATGATGACAGCTTTGTAGTAGAGGCTAAAGTCTGGGATGGTGATAGCTCCCATTTGGTTTTATTTTTCAGTATTACTTTGACTATTTGGGTTCTTTTGTGGTTCCATACAAATTTTTGGATAGTGTGTTCTACTTTTGAGAAGTATGCTGGTGCAATTTTGATTGGAATTGCATTGAATGTGTAGAGTGCTTTAGGTAGTAATGACATCTTAACTATATTTATTCTTCCTATCCATGAGCATGGAATGTTTTTCATTTCTTTGTGTCTTCTTCAATTTTCTTCATAAGTTTTCTATAGTTTTCATCATACAGATCTCTTGTATTCTTGGTTAGGTTTATTCCGAGGTATTTTATGGTTTTACGTGCAATTGTGAATGGGATCCGTTTCTTGATTTCTCTTTCTGTTGCTTCATTGTTGGTATATAAAAATGCAACCGATTTCTGTACGTTGATTTTGTACCCTGCAACTTGGCTGAATTCTTGGATCAGTTCTAGGAGGCTTCTGCTGGAGTCTGCCGGGTTTTCTATGTAGAGTATCATGTCATCTGCGAAGAGGGAAAGTTTGACTTCCTCTTTGCCAATTCTGATGCCTTTGATTTCCTTTTGTTGTCTGATGGCTGATGCTAGGACTTCCAGCACTATGTTAAACAGCAGTGGTGAGAGTGGGCATCCCTGTCGTCTTCCTGATCTCAGAGGGTAAGCTCTCAGTTTTTTCCCCGTTGAGGATGATATTAGCTGAAGGCTTCTCATAGATGGCTTTGATGATGTTTAAGTAGGTTCCTTCTATCCCAACTTTCTCTAGAGTCTCTATTAAGAAGGGATGCTGTATTTTGTCAAATGATTTTTCTGCATCTATAGACAGGATCATATGGTTTTTATCTTTTCTTTTATTGATATGGGTATCACATTGATTGATTTGCGAATGTTGAACCAGCCCTGTAACCCAGGAATGAATCCCACTTGATCTTGGTGGATAATTCTTTTTATGTGCTGCTGCATTCGATATGCAGGGATCTTGTTGAGAATTTTTGCATCCGTATTCATCAAGGATATTGGCCTCTAATTCTTTTTTTTGCTGGATCTCTGACTGGCTTAGGAATGAGAGTGATGCTGGCTTCATAAATGAGTCCGGGAGTTTTCCTTCAATTTCTATTTTTTGGAATAGCTTGAGAAGAATTGGGATTAATTCTGTTATGAATGTCTGGTAGAATTCCCCAGGAAAGCCACAGGTCCAGGGCTCTTATTTGTTGGGAGATGTTTGAGAACTGATTCGATTTCTTCAGTCGTTATGGGTCTGTTCAGGTTTTCTATTTCTTCCCGTGTGAATTTTGGTAGTGAGTGTGTGTTTCGGAATTTGTCCATTTCTTCTAAGTTGTCCAATTTGTTGGCATATATTTTTTCATAGTATTCCCTGATAATTGCTTGTATTTCTGAGAGTGGTTGTAATCAGTCCATTTTCATTCATGATTTTGTCTATTTGGGTGCTCTCTCTTTTCTTTTTGAGAAGCCTGATTAGGGTTTGTCTGTTTTATTTTTTCAAAGAACCAACTCTTGGTTTCATCTGTTCAGTTGTTTCTTTGGTCACTATGTTGTTTATTTCTGCTGTGATTTTTACTATTTCTCTTCTTCTACTGGGTTTGGGGTGCTCTTGGTGCCCTACCTCTATTTCCTTTAGGGGAGTTGTTAGATTTTGCACTTGTGCTTTCTCTAGTTTCTTGAAATAGGCCTGGAGTGCAATGTACTTTCCTCTTAGGACTGCCTTTGCCACTTCCCATAGAGTTTGGATTGTTGTATATTCATTTTCATTTGTTTCCATATATTTTTAAATTTCTTCTCTAGTTGCCTGATTGGCCCATTCATTCTTTAAAAGGGTATTCTTTAACTTCCATGTTTTTGGAGGTTTTCCAGACTCCTTCCTCTAATTTATTTCAAGTTTCAAAGCATTGTGATCTGACAGTGTACATGGTATGATCTCTATTCTCTTATATTTATTGAGAGCTGCTTTATGTCCCAGTATGTGATCTATCTTGGAGAATGTGCCATGCGCACTTGAGAAGAAAGTAAATTCCCTGGCCTCAGGATGTAAAGTTCTAAATATATCCGTCAGATCCATCTGGTCCAATGTGACTTTCAAGTCCATTATTTTTTTAGTGATTTTCTGTCTGGTTGACCTATCCATTGCTGTAAGTGGAGTATTAAAGTCCCTGCTATTAGCACATTCTTATCTATAAGATTGTTTCTGTTTGTGATTAATTGTTTTAGATATTTAGGTGCTCCCATATTCGGTGCGTAGACATTTATGATTGTTAGTTCTTCCTGATGGATGGACCCTGTAATTATTATGTAGGTCCCTTCTTCACCTCTTGTTATTGTCTTTAATTTAAAGTCCAGTTTTTCTGATATAAGTATAGTTACTCCGGCTTTCTTTTGATTTCCTGTAGCATGATATATATTTCTCCATCCCCTTACTTTTAATCTGAAGGTATCTTCCCGTCTAAAATGAGTTTCTTGTAGGCAGCAAGTAGATGAATTTTGTTTTTTAATCCATTCTGCTACCCTATGTCTTTTGATTGGAGCATTCAGCCCATTTGCATTCAGTGTTATTATTGAAATATGTGGGTTTAGAGTCTTTGTATCTTTTGTAGGGGTTCATGTTTGTGGTGGTGTCTCTGGTATCTTTGTTCCTTGCAACCTTTCCTTCAGAGCGTCCCCCTCAGGATTTCTTATAGGGCTGGCTTAGTGGTGACAAATTCTTTCAATTTCTGTTTATTTGGAAAGGTTTTTATCTCTCTTTCTATTTTGAATGACAGGCTTGCTGGATAGAGGATTTTTGGCTGATACTTTTACTGTTCATCACATTGAAGATCTCCTGCCATTCCTTTCTGGCCTGCCACGTTTCAGTAGATAGGTCTGTCACCACTCTGATAGGTTTCCCTTTGTATGTGAGGGCCCTTTTCTCCCTAGCTGCTTTCAAAATTCTCTCTTTGTCCTTGTATTTTGCCATTTTTACTATGGGAATATATCCCATTTAAAATTGTACCAAAAAACCATAAGATGCCTAGGAATAAATAACTAAAGAGGTAGAACACCTATACTCTGAAAACTATAAAAAGCTTATGAAACAAACTGAAGAGGACATCAAAAAAAAATGGAAACACATTTCATGCTTATGGATTGGTAGAACTATCATTATTAAAATGTCTACACTACCCAAAGCAAATATACATTTAATGCAATCTCTATCAAAATACCACAACATTCTTCACAGTGCTACAATAAACAACCCTGAAACTTGTATGGAACAAGAAAAGAACCCAAACAGCCAAAGCAATCTTGAAAAAGAGAACCAAAGGAGGCATCACAATTCCAGACTTCAATCTATATTACAAAGCTGTAGTCATTAAGACAGTATGGTACTGGCACAAAAACAGACACATAGATCAATGGAACAGAAAACCCAGAAATTGACCCACAGTATGGTCAACTAATGACAAAGCAGGAAAGAGCAGCCAATGGAAGAAAGACAGTCTCTTCAACAAATGGTGTTGGAGAAACTGGACAGCAACATGCAGAAGACAGAAAATGGGCCACTTTCTTACACCATACAGAAAAATAAAGTCAAAATGGATGAAAGACCTAAAGGTCTACATTTTAACTAAACTCTCAGTTGTGGGACTCAGAGAATGAAATGTACATTCTGTGATGTGTATGGGGGTATAAAACAGATCATCGATGGGTTCAGGTCACACAGAAAGTGCTCAGTAATGTTAGGAAAAGAAAAAAATGAGGATTAAGTGTTAAGGACACCAATGAGTAAACACAGATATACCAAAATTGTCAGAGCCACCAAATCATGATAATGGGATAGGGCAATGGATGTTGAGGTATGAGTCATTGACCATGACAGAGAGGCAGCATTATTCAGCAGTGTCAGGGAAATGAAGCAGAAGTGAGCAATGAAGTGAAGAAAGAAATGTTGTTTGTCTGAATTTTTATCAGTATACTGTGTGGATATGCAGGAAATTAGAATGCAATCATTACGCCCAACAATTCATCAATATAGCCTCATAGAACAATGGAACCAAACTCCCATGACCTGCCCATGAATTTTAGTTTGGCCACTTACTAGTTGTGCAATGGCAGAAAGTGACTAAAATCCTTGAAGTCTCAGTCCCCTTACATGTAAAGGTAAAATTAATTATAACCATTGCAAACCCTGTGAGATGTTCTCATTACTGTTAAGTCACAGACAAACAGCAATTATTTTTATGATGCTTTATTCTATATTTTTACATTAGGGTGGGGAGGGATTGGGGAGTCACACAAGAAGGTTTTTTGGTCAACCTTTAATTCATAATTCAGTAAGATTAAGAAGAGAGGGACACCTGGGTAGCTTACTTGAGCGTCAACTCTTGGTTTGTGCTCAGGCCATGATCTTGCAGTTTGTTAGTTCAAGCCCAAATCAGACTCTGCTGACAGTGCAGAGCCTGTTTAGGATTCTCTCTCTCTCCCCCCTTTCTCTCTGCCCTTACCCCATTTTCTTTCTCTCTCAAAATAAACTTAAAAAATAAAAGATTATGAAGAGAGTGTTAGAAACATAAGTTGATATTTTATATAACTTTTAATCATTGGTAAGAAATAAATTGATATACAGAACATAAGGATATCTTCTATTGAGGCTGTGAGTAGGGTTTGATATGCCTTCTATGAATAAGGCTGTAATTCCCAACCGACAAAGACCACATCCAGTTTAGCCAGAGACATGGTTAGCCCTATTCCAAACTTGGAATTAAATTATCAAGTCAATCAAACAATTAAGATAAAAATTTGATAAGGGAACCATTGCAAACCATGAAAATACATGATAGTAGATCTCGCATCACTTAGCCATGATATCAGAAACATCTAAACCGATTCTAAAATTCCTTTGTGTTATTGCTTGTACAGCCAGAAAATCTGACTCTGTTTCCCCTGAGTGGACACCCACAGTCAGTAGTGACACTCACATGACCTATGGCAAGGACCTGAGCAAGTATCCATGTCATATGCCAGCTCCAACTTGAACAGACAGTATACATACAGGCTGTTCATCAATACTTTAAAAGAAGAAGGTAAAGAAGCAGAGAGTGAGATGCTATTCCCCAATATAATACTCAAAAGAGGTAGGAGGCAGAGCCTTGTCCCACCCCCTAACTTGATGTAAATGGGATGACAGAAGTGATTCCCTAGTTCATTCCATTGACATTCGCTAACTGCTAGTCTTTTTACGTCTCATTGATAAATGAACATTTATAACACCTCCAACATGACAACACTCTGACTTCTTATGCCCTGAGATTTGGATCCTCCTCTTTGTGCTCTTCTCTATTGTCCACTATAGACACTACATCCTACAAGTTCTATTGGTAGATGGCTTCCAGCTAAATTCAGCCAATGGGAGACACTATCAGGAGATAAGAGGCAAGGAAGAGAGATAAGTTAGCTTCAACACAGACTATATACCCAGGTAAATGGGGATTATTCCTGTGCTGTAGAGTGCCCCACTCTGGCCACTTCCAATTTCCTAATGGTGAAGTGGCTGTGGAACCAAGAAGATGTTCTCTACACCCGTTCCCTTTCCAGATCAAGCCCTGAGTACTTAGGACTCTGGAATTCCTTGCTCTAATGGCCCCAAGCTCACTTCCACGGCCTGTGTAAACCTCTTACCTGAGTCTATATTCTGAATGGAAGACTCTGTGTACATTACTAGACCATACAGGTGACAAATGGAGCCTACTTGAAGGGGTATGGACAGAGCCTGGATATACAAGCTAGGTGTTCTCCTGCGAGTATGAGGGCCCCTCACATTGTAGAACAAATTCAAAGGTAAGAAGAGAAAGGGCTAAGCCACAACACGGGGCCAGGAGTCAGAGGTCAGCTCTCTCCACACTACCATTCTGCATGAAACTCCCAGCATTCTGAGAATTCTACATTTAAACCTAATACTCTAAGTCCACACAAAATACACCTGAAAATATAGAAGAATAGGATATACTTTACAGAATAGTTTATTAGTTTTATTTTTAACTTTTAAATATTTAGACATATTGTATGTGAGTATCCACTTGTACTTTTGCCCTGGGACCTACAAACATTATGGCTTACTCTGAAAAGTATATTTCTTCTATGTTCACTACTTGGTGCTAGCAATGGCTGCATCTCTCTATGGCTGAAGCTTCTCTAAGAGGATACCTGCTTCACAGCTCCAGCTCTCACGGGGGTTCCTGTAACACTATTTCCTCTTTTGATCTTTTCAGGTCTTGTATAATAATAGTTTCTCAGTGCTACTAGTCTCTGAGTGCCTCACTATCCATTCTTGATTTTCTTAACTCTGTCTATGAGTCTATAAAAAGTTTCTTAATTAGAGTCTCTTCAGTTTTGTCCTCTGAATAAACTCCTGTTCCCTAATATGACCTTGGTGGATACACCTGGCACCACGCTGGTGAAGTATGTGAGCCACCTCATGGTGTAAGGTATAATGAAAAAGAACATCATAAGGAGGGAAGAATGTCCTAAAAGAAATAATGACATGAGATTTATTATCTTTGAAAAATAAGAATATTTGCTCTTCCTCCCCGAGGAAGGACCCCTATTTGTTTGGA